>JAVTVY010034879.1:0-13715 GCA_036873755.1 Hanleya hanleyi | reverse complement strand
AGTAGCGTCGGTATAATTTTGAGCACCATGGTAGCCAAAAGTTTGATCTGAAGAACATTTATTTTTACCATTACTACCGGAACTAGAAAATTCGTCCCCCTGGACAATACTTCCGCCCTCATGGTAATACGTCTCCGCGTTACTCGAAGTTCCCAGGGTTGATGTGTTATACATATTATCGCCAACGAAGCATGGACAAGCTCCAGTTTTCTGGTGTTTTAACATGTTGGAGCGATTGGCAAACTTACGAGAGCATCCATAGCATTGATAACTCATGGAACAACCGTACCACACTAGTCTCACGAAATTACCAAAGATGAATGATAGAGTTAAACATCGACATTCGGCTAAATTGAAATGACTCTATTTACCAACAGGTGGCGCTGTTGACCTAGTTGTGACGTCATCTGTCGTATTGACACCTCGTTGTCCAGGTGTCAGCGGGCATGCAGATGCGCTTATGCGCAATCGATATATGCGAGGGTCAGTCAGAGTTTGTGTGAGTGAGTGAGTGAGTGAGTGAGTGAGTGAGTGACTTTCCATGGACTTTCTTGGACTTTTTAGGACTTTTTTAGGACTTTTTATGACTTTTCATCAACTTTCCATGGACTTTCTTGGACTTTCTTGGACTTTTTAGGACTTTTTTTAGGACTTTTTAGGACTTTTCATGGACTTTCTTGGACTTTCTTGGACTTTCTTGGACTTTTTAGGACTTCTTTAGGACTTTTTAGGATTTTTCATGGACTTTCTTGGACTTTCTTGGACTTTTTTAGGACTTTTTAGGACTTTTTATGAACTTTCCATGGACTTTCTTGGACTTTTTAGGACTTTTGATGACTTTTTAGGACTTTTCATGGACTTTCATGGACTTTCTTGGACTTTTTTAGGACTTTTTATGAACTTTCCATGGACTTCCTTGGACTTTTTAGGACTTTTCGTGAACTTTCGTGGACTTTCCTAGATTTCTGAGGGGGTAAATTAGGGCGAAGAACCGTATACACTACATAGTCGGGTTATGAAGCGTTTTAAATAAGGTCAGATGTACTTGTACAATGGTGGGTATTGATAACAGTGCGTGTGTTACTATAGGGGTACGTAACAGTCCTGAGTTATCTCCCACTAGTTCCACTTTTCGTCACCAGGGCCCACCACCACCACCACCGCCACCACCGGGCGTTGAGGTGGGTGTCTGAGCAAAACCCAGGCAGCGCTCTTCTATATATTATTATATTAGACATTTAGGTAGTTTTCGGAATCTTTTTTTTCCTTTTATTGATCGCGTTATGGAATACGTGTATTAAGTGTTTTAACCAGATGATGTTCTCCCCAAAAAGCAAGCTTGTAGCGTTATCTACAGATACCGGTCTATGTATATGGATATGTTCTTACCCTGTATCAGCAGGCTTGATATCAGCGCACCATCCAAAAGTACTAGCATAGTGATTGACATAGTCTTCATGGTGAATGAACACTTCTGCAATCAGTTCGCTTGTGAAGGAACAGCGCGCAAAACAGTATTTATACCTTATATGGGCGGTTCAATTGTCTTCAGCATGGCATCGACCAATGAATTCAGAGGAACTCACAATTATTTTCTGAATGTCATTGCATGTAATTTGTAGCCTATTTCATCCACACAATTAGTAATATCTGGCCACCCCGTTTCCAATGTAGATGCTGCCAAGTGTTTGTACCACACCCATGACACAAAACTTCGCAAATTGGATCGTCGGAGCACGAAGTGATGGAAAACCAATATCCTAGCATGACTAAAAATTCAGAATGCCGGGAATTAGAGATGACATCATCTCTACATAAGGTGGGAAATTCGATGTGTCGTGTCTGTCGGGAGCGGGCGATGTTTGTAATGTTACATATATCAGTGTAATATTGGCCCATATGAGATGGGGAAATTATCACAATCCCTTGATTATGGATGGGGTATACAGCTTTGTACCAGGGATCTAATTGATTGTATGATTGCTGCCGTTCAGAAGGCGCTATTATTAGCAATAAAAACGTTCTATTTAAAAAAAAACATGGGAGATATGAGTCTGTCAAGTAGTATATAAACAGACCATCTCTTATCTCCCTCAAATCCCCCACCTCAAGTGCCCTTTCTCTACTAGTCCGCGAATACGCGTATCACCCGACGGACGATGGTCGAAACACAAGAGTTTCTATAGAAAATAGTTGAACTTTCACTCACTCATCTAAGTGCGCATCCGAACGGGTCTGTATAATGGGGTAGCCCTTCTGTGACTCCCTGACTAATTTGCGGAGAACTAAATTTGAAGGTGGATTTAGATACCTTGGGACAATATTTTTAAAATGAGCTCTACACACCTCAGAAAAATGGGGGAAAAGGGCGCTTTATAAATGGCTGCTATAATCATACCACATATGTCAGATTTCCACCAGATTGCATGTAAAGGCATGCAGGCATCTGAGGTATTAAAGGATCTGAAATCCATCTGTCCTGTACTTACAACACACAAAGACATTCTGAAATACTTAAAACCTTGACGCATTGATATATCAAAGATTCCGAAAAACAATATGGGATATGACTTCTTCCAAATGCGAGGTAACTCAGGTAACCAAAAGCTTAACGATCACATTTTTCCCCTTAAAACCATATAAAGTTGAATATATTCGTTCAAAATAATGATTCTATACCATGAGTCGTCAGCTTACTGACAAAAACACACAGTGATACAAAATGTAAGTATCGATATCAGCTCACGATGTTATAGTATTTTCAGCATGGGGAAGTGGTCAATTTAGTATCTCATCAATCTGTTGGAAGGCACTCCAAAATTAACGAAATCACGTGACTAAGTCACTATGGAAGTCTAATATGAAATGTATATCAGACGTGTGCAAATCGTTAGTTTTAAATGGGAAAGATAAATAAAGCGGGAAGCGGCACTTTAACTACAAATTCAAACAATTTTAAGTTGGTAAGGAACCACGGTAAAGTGTTACTAATTTAGTTGATCTGCTGCAGATTTTATGGGTTCTTTAACGTGCTTTATTTGTCTTGCTTTATACGTACGACATTTCTAGTTTTCTTTCATATCAGCAGAGACAATCTGCATGTATATTAAATGTTTTCTTTTTAATTTCGTGTTTTGCTTTTTATGTACTGTCTGAAGTACGTACAGGCAGTGCAATTTCTAGTTATGTACAGAGTATGTAGTTGATTGATTGTCTTTTTGAATTTGGTGCTAATACTGTTATATGGAAAATGGAATAGGTCTTTGGATTATGGACACGGATATTCTCTAATGGACGACGGCTGGATTATGAATGACGGACTAGACGCTTGTAATTTATGTGCTGGTGTGCTGCATAGTTTGATTATTAATGAATTATTCTACATGCTTACTCATATATATATATACTCCTTCATGTTGCTAACATGTCACCATTATCAATGAATCTTTTCTCTGCCATAACAGCTTCCTCTGTCTATAATTTCAAATAATACTATGAATTTATTGATTTTACTTTTTTTTCATTTATTAATTTATGATTTTCTGTATTATATATCAACTCAAGTATTGAAAATAAGGAGCAAATTTAATGCTGTGGCCTGATCATTCCTTGAATGGCGGCGCCAATAATTCAAATTCGGTCTGTCAATTATTTCAACCCTGGCTCAGAAACGTCCTTGACGCCTTGCTGTAAAACGAACACCGGGTTTTAGGCATACGAACCTTCGAGAGCGCTCCCAGCTACTTTGACAGTTTGCAATCAGAACCAACAGACCTGTCCGGAATGGCAGCTAGATTCGCCGGCGAAAGGTTGATCTGGAGAAATAAAATCATAAATGATGTATATTCTGTTGTTTCATTAAAATAATATCAGAATGTGAGCCAACAACTTGTTATCATTGGCATGCTTATATACTGATCCCTTCTAATATTTCTAATATAATGGCAACATTCATCAATGACATACGCTTATGACTCCATCTGATTTTACGCGTATATATCATTCTGTTGGTAATAATTGATTTAGCAAATACAGTGCCTGACTATGAAAGATATCACTATCACATGAGTAGTGTGACTAACGTCACAGGACCTACCTAGGGTGAGGAAGATGACTTGTCCAAGAGTAATGCTATAGGTTAACTGGGGGTCCAAGCGTAATGTAAAAGGTCACATATATAGGTTAAATTTTCATCAAAAGTAGGTCAGCTAAAAACTTGCTGGTAACAGTCCCCTAATGCACGTTGATGCCAAAAAATCGAGGTTCTAATGTCAACGGTTCTACTTATTTTGCCGACGAAAGGTCTCGGATGGACTGACTGACTGGCTGACTGGCACTCATTACCGGGCAATTTGCAAATGAGAGCCTACTTCGTAGGAATATCGATATTGTCTTACGATTTCAGGAACGTATACCAAAATTCACTGATTGTAGAAAGATTATTAATATCTTTATTTCGATAGGCTACATGTATATTAACTCAGACGCTATTCTTTAGATGCAAATCTGGGAAATTTTAACGTGTAAGAAGTGAACGAAAATGTATGATGATGCAAAAGAAACTGGTATCGCTGGTTCAGGTAAACTGTTGTTTTCATTTCAATGAATACAAAGGCGTGGTTGAGTGATCGATGCAAGGTAAACATGTGAACACTGCTTTCACATCTTCAAATAATACTATCGCTTATAATATCCCAGTGATAGTTCATCTGAAATATATATCTTCGCAGATAGTCTTCTCCACCTGTCGTCTAGTTTTATCAAGATATCCTCTAAAAACATCAACTCCCAGATGGGTTGTTTTTATTATTCCTTTAAACGTTTTGATCAACTCCCTCTAATATTAAAAAATTTCCCAAAAATCAGTCAAGCCTTTGTCACTGAACAACTGCTTGCTCTAGAGCCCAATAAATCTACTGGTTTGGATGGAATTCCAGCAAAATTTCTCAAGATGTCATCCGAAATTATTGCTCCACACATCACGTACATACTCAACATGTGTATCAACTCCAATATCTTCCCCAGTGTTTGAAAAGCCGCGAAAGTACTTCCACTGCATAAAAGCGGCCCAACCACAGATCCAGCAAATTATCGTCCAATCAGCGTGTTGCCTATTTTATCAAAAATCTTAGAGAGGCATATATGTACCCATTTATCAGACTACCTGGAGAACAACAACCTGCTACACGGTCACCAATCGGGCTTCAGACGATTCCACTCGTGTCTAACAAGTATGACTGCTCTAATAAGTTCCTGGACCGAAAGTATTGACAGTGGCAAGATTGTGGGTGCTGTGTTTGTGGATCTCAGGAAAGCCTTTGATTTGATAGATCATCGACTTCTTTTAACAAAGCTCTCGATTTACGAATTTAATACCTCTTCCCTCGCTCTTCTGGATTCTTATCTAGACGGACGGCAACAATGCGTGTGTCTGAACGGTCAGCTGTCGGACACGATACCTGCTGATACGGGAGTGCCCCAAGGTTCGATCCTGGGGCCGCTACTCTTCCTGATATTCATTAATGACTTACCATTAAACCTAAACTGTGATACTGAATCCTATGCCGACGACACGACATTACATTCATCCGGACACAGCATTGAGGAGGTGGAGTCAAAACTGGATACTGGTGTCACAGACCTTAACAATTGGTGTCACACAAACAAAATGGCAGTGAATGTGGACAAAACAAAAACTATGCTTATCACAACTGACCAAAAGCGACTCCATCTGCCTCAAGATACATTGAATCTCAACATTGACAACACAGATATACAAACTGTAAATACGCAAAAGATCTTGGGTGTTACCGTCCAGGATAATCTGAACTGGTCTAGTCATATTGACTCTGTGATACGAAAAATCAAACGCAAATTATTTCTTTTAGCTAGAATCAAATCTTTTTTACCCTTTCACGCCAGAAAACTGTTTTATAACTCATTTATTTTACCACATATGGACTACTGCTTATCCGTCTGGGGCAATTTCTCCCAACATGACACTGAACGACTGGAGAGCCTCCAAAAACGAGCCATGATATTAATAATTGACTGTGATGCATCTGTGCCAACCCACGAACTTTATTCGAAAATGAACTGGTTTACTATTTCTCACCGTTTTAAGCTGAACACTGTTTTACTTGTATTTAAGGGTATTAACTGTCTCGCTCCATCTTATGTTCTTGATCTTTTAAATGTTTACAAACCCTCGAGGAACCTACGGTCATCTGACCAAGGTCTGCTTTTAAAAGTTCCCTTTGCAAGGGCAGAACTTTTTAAGAAATCTTTTAAGGTAAATGGTCCAAAACTTTTTAATGAACTTCCATGATCAGTGAGAAGCTGCGCTTCCCTGACTTCATTTAAATCGTCTTGTTATAAACACTTTCTATCCAAATTTTTACTTGAAAATTTCACTATTATTTAAAAGCTATGTTTGCTTTGTTATTGTACATTTCTAATATTGTTATCGTCCTCGACGCCGACGAAAATAGGTCTGTGGCCTATCGGATTCTATCGAGGTATATTATTAAATAAAGAGTATTATTATTATTATTATTATTATTATTATATTACTCAAAATATTCATAATGTTTTCATAGATCAGGAGTCCATCTTTTAGGCTTTAGTAGATTGTATTATTTTGATAGCATGCTTTTATTAATGCCCCTAATATTCCCTTTGAGGAGGTCAAATTGCCAAGGCCGTACATGAATAAATTATGACTGACTGCGTCAATCAATACGAATCGTTAACCAGGTGTAGGTTCCCTCAGTGGGACGCTAATCCACCCAGCATAACGAGATTCCTGCCACATGATTGTTGAAGATTATTTTGGATAAAATTAGACAAGTTGCAAATTTAACGCTTTGTCAAGCCATCAAAATTGTACCCACAGATGCCGATTTGTTTCAGACGAAGGACGTATAATATGTTACTACAACTTCAGAAAACCATCTACGTTGTTGTAGTTGTTGCTCACATAGAAATGTTAATAAACACTTTGAACAATTTAAATATTGGGGAAAATAGACCAAAATGTCAAAAAATAAATGTAAAATGAGACTACTTTATATATCGGTGTCATGCGAGCGATATTCGAGTGTAATTTAGATGTTGATGGTTCCTATATCGTCCAAGATGGCCAAACCATTTATCTAACGTCTGTCCATTTTAATTTGTCGTCTACGTTGGAGTTTGTCAAAAATAATCAGTAGTTAACTCTGCATAAATTTTCGTTTTTGCAGCTTGTAGAACAAACTGAACTGTACAACATTACTACCATTTCTCGGTGATATCGATAACATATCACAATTCAAATAACTTTGTAATTCTCTCCATATTAATCTCCAGAACAGTTGTTTCATGTACCCGGTCTCATTTACATAGGGGACATAATGTATTCATGCTCACTGGCACAAAGGTCATCGATACCGTATAGAGTAATAACAGGTGGTCCGTGAGAGTGTTGCCTATATTCCATCCCCAGTGAAATTGCCGAATGATAAACCGCCCACATGCTCACTGGCACAAAGGTCATCGATACCGTATAGAGTAATAACAGGCGGTCCATGGAAGTGTTGCCTATATTCCATCCCCAGTGAAATTGCCGAATGATAAACCGCCCACACCTCTATGAACGTACACGTACAAGTTTGGTTGGGGGGCCATAATGGTTCCCCCAGGTCAGGTAGGGTCAAAATAAGAATGAACCAAAATCTATCAAATGTCCAACAATGAAACAAAACGGCTTGTAAAAATAAATGCCATCCACCAGAGGCAAACACAAACAGATCTATTTATATCATAAATCAAACTCTTCCACGTCACCTACCGGCCTCATACAAACTTCTTGTACACGACCAAATACATCTCTCTGTAGACCAGTTCCATGTGTACCACGTTCAGCCAGCGTATCTGTAATCCTCACTTCATGTGCACTGCAATCAGACATATTGTGTAGCCTTACCTTACATGGGCCGCATGTATATAATTTGTTCGGATTATTGAACTTGAAACTCTCATCAAATCGTTTCCAAAAATTAAGAACACCAGGCCCCTAAACTTTGTTAGAATGTCTGATTTCAGCACAAATGACATTACAATCTAATTTCGAGCCAAGGTCACGGAAATTGTTCAACAGAAAGTCTGTAAAAACTTAAGATGAAAATGATCATCAACAATTTATCATGGTAGAGACCCTCTGTTGCGATTTCATCCACTTCAATTTCTGGATCTACACATACACACTTGAAATTAGAACTATCTAATTCACAGAATTGCGAAAAAGGTTCTGCAATGGAGGTCATTCCAGCAATCCCATATATTTAGCACAACTAATCGTTTCCCATGAAATTGCCATGGAAATGAAAAGATTTGCTCAAATCTTATTTTCCAGATATCTTTGCTTTTTAAGTGAAGGAAACGATAAAATGAATAACAGATAAAGAATCGACGAAAGCGATTAAAACCCCAATAACTCTCCCGTGTATGGTGAGAGCTGTTTTAGGGGAAAAAACCGTTGGAAAGATATTTACTTTCCGCACTTGCAAATGTATTCAACGATTGGTCGTATCAGGTAATCGTTTTTGTTGTTTATCTTGTTTGGCGCATTTCGGTAGATATTTATTTATGTCTCACCAACCGCAACAATCATACAATCACATACAATTACATGAAAATATCGCCGATGTCACTCACGCTGAGTTATGAGAGACCTTACACATTACACAACAAATAAACCTAACAAATCGAAACCTTAAATTGGATTATTCAAAGGTACGGTGAATACATCGTCCGAGCATAATTCTTTCCCCTGTCGTATACTATCGTAGATGCTTGAAAATATTACGCCACCTACTCCCCCATTTTGGCTGGGGTGGGGGCTACCACTTACCTTAGAGATGTCTCACAGTTAGATGAGACTATGAGTTCGCGGGACTATAATGTGCTTACGTCCACGCTGCATGGTCACCACACCCACTGCGCAAAATGAGAACAACATCACAGAAATTGTTACAAACAATTAAGTGAATAGCACTGGTCAGGTCCGACATTCAATATTCAGCCGTCGTCCATAACAGAATTTTCGCGTCGTTAATGAATATTCAGAACATTGGGTCAAATTGATTGCCGCGATTTAACGCAATGGAAGTACAGTTACTTGTCCAAAAACGATATAGTCCAATGACTATACATTTCACGATAATCACCACACTCTCTTTTGAAAGTGAGCAGGATTTTGAGAATAGATGTCTTATTGCATCTGAGACCAATGTAATAATGGTGTCTTTTTCAATGTTTCGAATTTCGTCGTGTTTTCATTAATTTAAGCGACGAACTAATGAAATAGTTTTGGCATACTTTTCTAGCAAGTATGTATAAAGACAATGTTTCACAAAATATGTTTTATTCGAAAAGTTCTAAATTTAGAAGATGAAAAAATAGTCCCATCTTTTACGGTATGCCTTGTCCAAACTCTACACAGTTCCGGGATTTCTCCTGCAGCACATGTTATAATGTGACAACATAATGAGATCACGGCATACATGTAGATGGCGGGAATCTGACTAGTGTACATGTCGTAAGAAGTTTTCGAATATGATTTTAGATTTCCTGAGTTATTCAAACTGATTGTTTGTATTATTTCCTAATCATATACGATCATCACTTCATATTTATTACAAAATAGTGTACCCCTTGCTCTTATATTATTTTTATACCGCCTTAGTTGTCACACTAAACTCGTAGATGCATTTTCTCTTTGTCAATATTTTGAAACAATAATGTTCTCGCAATCATATTATCATATTAGGTCTTCAAATATTAACTGTCAATATTTAGATAAATGGATGATTATAAACATTCGTAAACTTTTTCCATTTTTATGTAGGCTATCAGTACACACAATCTAACTTTTTACCAAAAGATGATTTCCAACAGTTCAAATTCCAGATATAATAAACACTTCATACATATCGTAGTGTCGATATTAATGAGTCACAATTCTTCATCAAAACTGTTCATTTTATAATTAGTTTTGCACAGGGCATTAAATATCACTGAATTGGAAGTTTGAAGATATTCTTGCTATGAAAGCGAGAGAAAACTTATGCAGATGGACTCGGGATATGGGAGACAACTCCTATTTTAACTCACTACTCCAACTGGACCGGTAATATGCAAATCACTCATCCCAATATTAAAGTGGCCTGTGTATCTGTCATGTATATAAACGTTTGGGAAGCATAGTATCGATGTATCGTGGAGGACTTGCTCATGTTACACTAGTTCCCTCATAGATTAATAATGTTATAACATTTCTGGATATTTTAATGCATGTGTTTCTCTCGAAACAGGTACAGTCATTTGCACGGACATTTGTGGATGTTCCGAGTCAGATCAACCGGTTGATAACCAACTTATTAACCGGTTGATCTGACCTGGAACACCTGAGCACATGCAAATCCCATTGCAAGGCGGCTGATTCCAGGAAAAAAGAATAACTCGCGTGAGACAAAAATAGAACCAGTGTGTAAGTATATGTTCTTACCTTGTATCAGCAGGGTTGATATCAGCGCCCCACACATCACTAGCATTGTGTCCTCGTGTCTATCAACGGCCACGTATTAGAATTAAAAAGTATAAAAAAATAAAAAGGGAATGCATAGGAGATACAAGAAATGCGGAGACCCTAAAGACTACGCCTCTATCTCAAAACTGCCATCAGATGTTAAAACTATCAACGCCATTAAGTACCGCGACCATGTGGCGGATGTTGAATCTTCATCAAAAGATGATCCAAAGAGATTATGGGGGTTTTGTTAAAAACTAAAATCCAGTTCGACTCCTGATGTTATGAAAGTGGTGAAAATGTTCACGACAATTCATAGACTATTGTAAAACTTGTAAAGCTTGGTTCAGTCCGTCTTAAATAACTCCCAGTGTACTGATTAACCATACGCATGTACCACTCCATTTCAGACGATGTGCTAAACGAAGAGTGTCTCTCAAGAAAGATGTGCTGGAGGTGACGCAAACGTGTGCGCCAGATAATATATCTGGACTCCTTTTAAAAACTGTGCGTTGAATTTACCAAACCATTGACATACATTTTTAACAAGTCTCTGTGCACGGGTAATTTACGCAGCCCTTTTATGTTTTCTAACATTATTCCTGTTTTGTTTTTGTTTTTTTTTTAATGAAACAAAACGTTGGTAACTACAGACTCGTCTGTCTGGTGTGTATATTTGGCAAGGTTTTTGAAAAAGTTGCCTTCGCCTGTATGAACGCGTGAATAACTCTATTACAGAATTTGAGCACAGTTTTGTTAAACATAGAAAAGTCCAGACCAATTAAGCCTCTTGCCGATTTTTTTTGTAGGAACAAGTTGATTCAATTTATCTTGATTTTAACAACGCCTCGCTTTTAGTTCATAAACTCGCATCTTTTGGGTTAGGTATTAACTGTATTAAGCGGTTGAATTCTTACTTTTCAAATAGATTAGGAGGGCACTGCATGGTTATAGAAGGAACTGTTGTTTGCTTTATATGTAAATTACTTACATGTACGTGATTGTACTCGCTCGCCCAAGGTATCATTGTATGTCGTAGCTGTACAAGACTGTTCAGTCGGAGTCTGACTGTTTCCCCTTACAGGATGACCTTAATCTAGTTGTAAGTTGGTGCAGTAAATAAAAACCGACACTGAATATAGACTCTTATATCGTTCACATACAAGATACAAAAATCGTATTGATTTCTGGGTCAGTGACGTAACTATTGATCGTGTTTATGTTACAACAGAGCCAGGTATTACCATACAGTCTAGCACAATCTGGAACATTTAAAACGCGTGTGCACATCTTTTACAGGCGCAAGTGCCTTTGAAAATTAACATATCTTTAGTGGTTAGCCATTTAGAATATGGATTAAACAATGGGGGTCCCTCGCAGCAAACATATTAATGACAGAGAACGTGTTAAGGGGGTGTTGATCAAGTACTTACGTTTGTATTCATCTATGGAGTATTTAAATCTGTGTAGGCATTTAAACTTACCACCATTGTATGTCAGAAGAGAAGTGGCAGATCTTATTTTATCATGTAAGTTTGCACACTGGGACACAGATTCGGCGAGACTTTTCAGCGCAAAGGACATTTTAAATCTAATTTCAAGCCAAAATCACGGAAATTCCGAACAGAAACTCTCGTAGTAGAGACCTGCTGTTCCCCGGGTATTGTGACTTTATCCACTTCAATTTCTGGATCCACACATACACATTTGAAATCAGAACTATATCATCCACAGAATTGTGAAAAAGATTCTGCAATGGTGGCTACTCCCGCAATCCCATATATTTAGCACAAATAATCGATTCGAACATCCAATATGGCCACCTGGCGGCCATTTTGAATTTCCCCATGAAATTTTGTTATCGTGAATTCTCAGGAACTACTTCATGGATCTTTGTCAAATTTGGTGCACAGGCTCCCCTTGTGGTCTAGTTATGCTGGATGGCTTTTCTGGTCCGATTCCAAAAAAGATTTATGGCCACCAGGCGGCCATTTTGGATTTCCTTCATGAAACTTTGTTATCATGATTTCTCAGGAAGTACTGCATGGATCTTTCTCAAATTTGGTACCCAGGTACCCCTTGGGGTCTAGATGTGCAAGATACCTTTTTCGATCCGATTCGATAGTGCAATATGGCCACCAGGCGGCCATCTTGAATTTACCTTGAAACTTTGTTATCGTGATTTCTCAGGAAGTACTGGATGGATCTTTCTCAAATTTGGTACACATGTCCCACATGGGGTCTAGTTGCGCAAGATACCTTTTGTGGTCCGATTCGAAAATCCAAGTTACGCTTCAAATTAATGTGATATTCCCGAGGCGTGACGTTGCATCACAAGAGTCGACGGATCAAAACGGTGGGGCATATTCTCAATATTTATTATAGAGAATATCCATACCTTCTCCTTCTATATCAAGGAGTTCAAATGATTCCGAATTAAAATGTATTTCTTCAAATTCTAAATCAGTTTACTTTACTCCATACCGTTGCAAGTGAACTGCCCTACTGTTTCGTCTGCCGACAGACCGGCTACTCGAAGAGATGTCACTCTTGTGACACAACGTAACAACTCGACAACTGTAGACCACTGCGTGTTTCGATCCAAGGGAGATAATCAGGATTCAGACACTTTCAAAGTTTCAACATTACTGTACGGACCGGATCCCTTCACTAGTATTAAGTTTGTACCATCTTACTCTTTTCGAGCATGGTATATTAAAAGAGATATTTCAAACTAGCCCAGTAAACAGAACAGAATTAGCATTCGTTCCTAATTATAAAATCTTAAGTATGTTTCATAGCTCATGCCAAAGTGTCAAAGAGATTTGTCTTCGCTTCCAGTACCCAATGATGGCACGTGCAAAAAAAATACTGCAAAACAAAGACGAAGGATCCTCTGGACATTCACTTTAACTAACTTTGCAACTCCTGAAACTCAGAAAGATAATATCTTGGTGTTTTAACAGTGTCCTTTTTCGATCTTTTTCGCTCAAATTCGAAATTCTGCAAACAAAATTACAAATCAATCGTTTGTTCTTAGTAACAATGGACAAAAAGATCCTCTTGTCATTAGCTTACAATTATCGGGCAATGGTGGGCGCCAAGACCCTTCAGGATGTCTCCTTAAGTGAAAGAAACGATACGT
>JAVTVY010034878.1:0-14238 GCA_036873755.1 Hanleya hanleyi | reverse complement strand
CTGTATGGAGGTCCATACTGGGTAGGTCCATACTGGGTGGACGTTTTGGGGTCTAGGTGAGCCCTTAGTGGTCCGATGGTGTCGTATGAGGTCTTATTTTGAAGCTCTCGTCGAGAAGCACCCGACTAGACTCATGAATCATCCGTTTTCAATATTCTGCGCATGCGCAGTCTGACCGTAGTATAGAAAGCAGGCATTTTAGGGGTGCGTGGGGGTGTGTTTGGGGTAGAGATGGACCGCTATTGGTCCAAATGGGCCCTGGGATGTATCAAAGTGAAGCTTTTGTGGGGTAGATAAGAATGGCGTGTCTGTTATTGCAAGTCGCGTCAATCTGCGCATGCGTAGTTCGGTGAAGTAAGTAAAGTGGCCATTTTGGGGTTGCGTGGGGGTGTGTTTGGGGTAGAGAGGGACCATCCTTGGTCCGAATGCGTCGTGTGGGGTGTCATTTTGTAGCTCTCGGGATGTAGACCCCGATTTGATGGATGTACACAGCATCTTTGACGTCATCGGTACGAGTAGTAGCGAAAGTGGGCATTTTGGGGAAGTGAAGGAAGATATTTGGTGTAGAGATGGACCACTATTGGTCCGAATGCGTCGTGTGGGGTGTCATCTTGTAGTTCTCGTGGTGCAGACCCCGATTTGGGGTATGTCCACAGCATCTGTGACATCATCGGTGACGTCATCAGTACGAGTAGTAGCGAAAGTGGGCATTTTGGGGAAGTGAAGGGAGGTATTTGGTGTGGAGATGGACCACTGTTGGTCCGAATGCGTCGTGTGGGGTGTCATCTTGTAGTTCTCGTGGTGCAGACTACCATTTGAGTGATGTTCACGTCATCTGTGACGTCGTTGGTGACGTCATCAGTAGGAGTAGTAGCGAAAAGGGCATTTTGGGGCAGTGAAGGAAGGTATTTGGTGTAGAGATGGACCATCCATATCTGTCATGCATTATATCATATCTTTGTTGTGCTATACCAAATATGTGCTGTATTATACAGTATCTGTCCTGTATTATACCAAATCTGTGCTGTATTATACCATATCTATCCGGTATTGTACCATATATGTGCTGTATTATACAATATATGTTCTATATTACACAATATTTGCCCTCTATTATACCATATCTGTGCTGTATTATGCCATCTCTGTGATGTATTATACAATAGCTGTCCTCTAGTATACAATATCTGTGCTGTATTATACAATATGTCCTGTGTTATACCATATCTGTGCTGTATTATACAATATCTGTCCTGTATTATACCATATCTGTCCTGCATTATACCACATCTTTGCTGTATTATACCATATCAGTCCTGCATTATACCAAATCTGTGCTGTATTATAACATATCTGTCCTGAATTATACCATATCTGTGCTGTATTATACCATATCTGTCCTGTGTTATACAATATATGTGCTGTATTATACCATATCTATCCTGTATTGTACCATATATGTGCTGTATTATACAATATATGTTCTATATTATACAATATTTGCCCTCTAATATACCATATCTGTGTTGTATTATGCCATATCTGTGATGTATTATACAATAGCTGTCCTCTAGAACACCATATCTGTGCTGTATTATACAATATGTCCTGTGTTATACCATATCTGTGCTGTATTATACAATATATATTCTGTATTATACAATCGGATAACGGTTGTCGTGAATAACAACAAGTTCAGGTATGTCCTGGGTATGTTTACTATGTTCACAGCAAAACAAATTGAAATATCAAACACCATGTTTTATTATTTACCGCACCGTCACATTAGGTACAAGTGTTGACTGAGCTCAAGCCAACGAACAGCATGTAGACATATAGAGCATGTACGGCATGTTATGGTATTAATCAGTGCACGGGTGACGCGTTCAACCGATGGGGTGGTGGGTCAGCTTGGTAACGAAAAACGTATCATTGGTCACCCTCTCCACTGCCCACTTAGTGGTGGGGCGTTGTTGTTGGGCCCATTCCAAGGGATCCACGGTGTCAAGTTTCTTCAGCATCGTCTCTAGCGACGCCCGGTTAATGATGGTAAACGGTTGGTCAAATACCCGGATGTTACTGCTCAGGTAAATGTATCGGACTTGGTCTCTCTCCTTATGCTGCAGTACATAACCAACGCCACATTCAACTTGAAGGCCGTAGTTTGATCGTTGAAAATGGCTTCCACGTAGCTGCGTAGACCGGCGAGGTCGGTCAGTCGGAAATTGTAGATATCTTGCATAGGGCGATGACGGTGGAAACAGTGCCGGATCGTGGGCCAATGGCGCCGATAGATGTCATTCACTGGATGGTCTTCGTGTAACAGATCGCTAGGGACATTTATGGGTTCGTTCGCGAAGTGTACTTTGGTCTCCACGTCGTAAAAAATCTGGCCCAAGGTCTTGTCGTCTGAATTTGACTGTTGAAATCGTGCGATGGGTGAGAGTTCCCGCTGTCTCGATACTGGTGCCTACGGGCTCCTCTACCTGCAAACGTGGCTGCGGAACAGGGTGTCGTGTGCGTTGGTTCTGTCTTAACCGACTGGATCGTTTGAAGAGTCGACCGCAATCGTTACATTGTACCGTCGCGCCCTCGTGGAGTGCCCTCTCATGGCGCAGTAAATTATCCTCCCGATTGAATGACCGTGCGCAGTTTATACAGTGCATCGTTGTGGGTGGAGGTCCCGTGGCGGCGCACGTCGTGCAGACGAGTAAACTGCTTCTGGCAAGTTGTCCAAGTGAACATCTTAGTGGTTGACAGAGCGTCTGATGAAACGGCCAGGCCGCATCCCTTTTATAGCACGCTAGCTGGTGATCTATTTTTAGCACGCTCAGTTCAACTACCCATAAGTCGAGGACAGAGATGTACTGGTGTACGACTAAGCCGCATTGCGCCCGCGCGCGTGTGTGTGTGTGTGTGTACGTGTGGGCAGTGAATTTTACATCCGGGACCTTGTCAACATCCGGGTTTCGAAGTGGGTTTTTCCCGTCGTTCCTCCGTCTTCCATCCGGGTACTGTGGTTTTACATCCGGGTTCTCATCTTACATCCGAGTTTTTTCCATGTTTACTGTCACGTGGCCGGAAATGACCTTTAACCATTGACATGATGTGAATTACAAGCGTCTAGTCCATCATTCATAATTCAGCCGTCGTCCATTAAAGAATATCCGCGTCCATAATTCAAAGACCTATTCCATATTCCATATAACAGTATTAGCACCAAATTCAAAAAGACAATCATAGTATACATAAACATAGGCTTGTTTCCTGCAAGAGAGAAGCGGTCAACAGTTTTCAATGATGCCGGCAAGACATCATGATGTTCCAAAAGTATCAAATCCGAATCGCTGATCAGTATTCTTAATCCATAATATTCGTTGTAAAGTCGTCATCTAAAGAATGATGTATCTCAGTCACGCTTTGATTGTGACCGTTCATATGAGTACCATGAGCATCTTGAAGTACATGGGTTCATACGGCCCCTAGCCCCGGGTTAAGCGGAATTAGACACAAGTTACGAAACGTAACGCCATAGATCTTGCACGCTACGCTCGTATTTTGCTATCGCCAAATTTGAGAAACTTTGAGTGGAGGCGCTTGGTGGTGTAGCCCTGTTTTATGTTTCTGCAACAATGTTTTGTGACGTTGAATAAAATCGTCACATTCAACACAGGATCTAGCAAATGCTACTAGGCATGATATGTATACGCCATATGCAGGTCCCACTGGAATATTAGTCCAGAAAGGGATAGTTTACGATGTCGAAATTGTAATCATCTCTTTTGTCATACAGTCGACGAGAGAGAAGGCCCGCTTCATATTTATAGAGATATAGGTCTAAATACGATGTGTAGGGTTATCTGTAGTTTCCTTCAAATGCCGTGAAGGTGGATATATATCCTTCTCTGCGTCACTTATATAGCGATTATACAAAGCGAGATGATCGTCTATATAGCGTTTGGTAAGTTGACTCTTTTGACCATTGACAGGCTAAATTGGTTCTTATTGACCTACTTCCGACAGGGGGCGCCACCTGTCTTGTGACAACTTGAGGTTCCGGTCACGTGGACCTTTGACCCCTGCGCACGAAAAGTTTCTCTCATCGTGACGATATGCTCCGACACATTCAAAATAAAACGCAACCAAGAGACATCAGCAACAACAACAACAACATGAACATTGCGTATTACACATTTTTATTATCCCCTTCGTCACAACACAGCCAAGCTAGGGAGCTACTATGGGCATGTTTACAACTCTCGTATGCTCTTGTCCGCATATCAGACGCATTGTTGGCTGTTCTTATCCAATGTTTTTGGCATTTGGTGTCCATGTCTGCCTTCATATTTATCCACAGAATAAAAATTAAAATATCAAACACCATGTTTTCTATTCTAAGCACCGTAATATTAGGTACATGTTTTTACTGAGCAGACTTCAACGGTCAGCAGGTGAACATATAGAGAATATGTGACCGGAAGTGACCTTTGACCCCTGCGCATGCGATACCGGATATTAACAATGGTGCGCAGGGGTAAAAGGTCACTTTCGGTCACGTGACCGGAACCGGAAATTGTCACAAGACAGGTTGCGTCCCTGTCGGAAGTAGGCCAATAAGAACCCATTTAGCCTATCAATGGTCAAAAGAGTCAATTTAGACTTTACATCATGTCAATGGTTAAAGGTCATTTCCGGCCACGTGACAGTAAACATGGAAAAACCCGGATGCAAGATGAGGACTCGGATGTAAAACCACAGTGACCGGATGGAAGACGGAGGAACGACGGGAAAACACCACTGGGAAAGCCGGATGTTGGCAAGGTCCCGGATGTAAAATCCACTGCCCACCCACACACACACCCACACACACACATATGGGACAGCACTATAAAATGGCAGCATTAGATCTGTTCTGTTACAAGTAGGTTCCGCCGACCCTCTCTTCCCCGTCGTGATATAGCTGGAAAAATGTTGAAAGCGACGTTAAACCCTATTCACTTACTCACTCACACACACACACAAACACACACACACAAACACACACACACACACACACACACGCGCAATCGCGCGCAATGCGGCTCAGTCGTACACCAGTACATCTCGGTCTTCGACTTGGGGGTAGTCGAACTGAGTGTTAAAAATAGATCACCAGCTAGCGTGCTATAAAAGGGATGCGGCCTGGCCGTTTCATCAGACACTCTGTCAACCACCAAGATGTTCACTTGTACTACGTGCTCGGAATCTTTCACTCGTCTGCACGACTTGCACCGCCACGAGGCTACCAAGCACGATGGAACCGCCCGGTATAGCTGTACGATATGTACACTGTCGTTTCAGCGCCCGGATCATTTACAGCGCCATGAATGTTCAATTCATAGGCCATCCAAGCGTTCATGCGAGGAATGTGGTCAGCATTTCAAACTGACCAATCAGTTGCTGCGACACCAACGCACACGACACCCTGTTCCGCAGCCACGTTTGCAGGTAGAGGAACCCGTAGGCACCAGTATTGAGACAGCGGGAACTCCCACCTATCGCACGAGGGCCGATGATGATGTCGCCCTAATTCAACAGTCAAATTCCGACAAGACATTGGGCCAGATTTTGCACGAAGTGGAGGGTAAAGTACACTTCGCTAACAATGCGTATGATACGCGGCCAAGAGCATACGAGAGTTGTGAACATACCCATACCCAGTGGCTCCCCTAGCTTGGCTGTGTTGTGATGAAGGGGATAATAAAAATGTGTAATACGTAATGTTCCTGTTGTTGTTGTTGATGTCTCTTGGTTGTGATTATATTGAATGTGTCGGAGCATATCGTCACGATGAAACTTTTCGTGCGCAGGGATCACAGTTCACTTCCGGCCACGTGACCGGAACCGGAAGTTGTCAAAAACACAGGTGGCGCCCCCTGAAGTAGGCCAATAAGAACCAATTTAGCCTGTCAATTCTCAAAAGAGTAAATTTAGCCTTTACATCATGTCAAAGGTTAAAGGTCATTTCCGGCCACGTGACAGTAAACATGGAAGATCCCGGATGTAAGATGAGGATCCGGATGTAAACCACAGCACCCGGATGTAAGACGGAGGAAAGACGGGAAAACTCCACGGGGAAACACGGATGTTGGCAAGGTCCCGGATGTAAAATCCACTGCCCACACACACACACGTGCGCGTGCAATGCGGCTTAGTGGTAGACCAGTACATCTCGGTCTTTGACTTGGGGGTAGTTGAACTGAGTGTGCTACAAATAGACACCAGCTAGCGTGCTATAGAAGGGAAGCGGCCTGGCCGTTTCATCAGGCACTCTGGCAACCACCAAGATGTTCACTTGGACAACTTGCCAGAAGCAGTTTACTCGTCTGCACGACTTGCGCCGCCATGAGGCCTCCACCCACAACGATGCACGGTATACTTGTATAACCTGCGCACGGTCATTCAATCGGGAGCATAATTTACTGCGCCATGAGAGGGCACTCCACGAGGGCGCGAAGGTACAATGTAACGATTGCGGTCGACTCTTCAAACGATCCAGTCGGTTAAGAAAACACCAAAGCACACGACACCCTGTTCCGCAGCCACGTTTGCAGGTACACAGCAAAAATAGCGTCAGTACTGTTTCAGTACATTTCTACCAAAGTACTGACACAGTACTGTAACATAACGGCACTGAAACAGTACTGATATATAACAGTACTGTTTCAGTACTGAAACAGTACTGAAATATTACAGTACTGAGTCAGTACTGAAATTGTACAGTACTGTAACAGTACTGAAATATTACAGTACTGTTTCAGTACTGTAATTTTTCAGCACTTTATCAGTACTGTAATATTTCAGTACTGTATCAGTACTGTAAAATTTCAGTACCGAAACAGTACTGATATATTACAGTACTGAAACAGTACTGTAATTTTTCAGCACTTTATCATTACTGTAATATTTCAGCACTTTATCAGTACTGTAAAATTTCAGTACTGAAATGTTACAGTAGTAAAACAGTACTGAACCAGTGATGAAATAGGTGCTATATCATAGCGTGTTCCCCATGAGTGTTTTCCGAATGGAGTTTTATAGAAACAACTTTGCAACATGGGATATGTTCCAATTTTAGAACATTTGATTGGTCAATTTGAATTTTAAATGGAATCTGGCATATTCATGGTATGTTTTAAGGAAAATGGAAGAAAATTCAACCAGAGTTTTTGTGAAGGTTCATTGCCTCAGAAATCATTCAATTCTCATATTTTCTAGTCAAGAATAGCAACGTGGTTCAGATGGATGTCATACCTTCGTTTACAAATGGATAACAAAATAAAATGACATGAGACATTGTGTTGTTGATCTTTGACCTGTCACAGTAACATCGTCGCTCACTCAGAACTTCGAATTTACGAAAGCTAGGGATGTGTGGGGTGACCTTTCAACTTTGGGTGAGATGTAAGAATGGATCGAGGTCACATCATTGTGCACATGTGCAAGATGCGTACACACACACCCCAGGCTACACCTATCCCCTTGGGACAGTTTTGAACAGCAATGGTCTGATTGGCTAGTGCAAAATGGGTAGTGTACTAGTCTCATCACACTTTACTGTACGAGTCTAAAAGATTCAAGCAATCCAAATAAGAACTGTTTTTTTCATACCAGTTTATTGTATTCACTGTCCATTGAATTTACATGCTGATATTTGCAAAATCATACATAATTTGAACGGATGTGTTAAGGATGTCCGCTGGTGGTTTTTGGCTTTGGCGGCCATTTTGCCTGTTTTCCTATTGTGTTCTCTCCCTTTCCTAGGTCAAGAGATAGGGATTTCCTTTAAGGATAGCTGTCCCCTTAGAGGATCAAAATTGGTCATTTTTCTTTTTATTTCTTCATTCAAATATTCACTATTTCCTCTAACATTTGATGAAAAAATTAAATCAAAATTATAAATAGAAGTGCTTCAATATTAGGATTAAACATTTAGTTTCCGAGGCACTGGAACAATTAAACAGATTGCCTTAGCTTGGGCTTGGCTACTATTATTTTTGTCTGTTAAATTTCCCTTCCCAAAACTCATTTCCGCAGTATTATGGCAAGCTAATTATCTATTAGTCCTACTTATTTACATTAATCTACCCCCTTCTAATCAAAACCATGCAAACATCCGTATTTTTGTTTCTAATTATAGTAGTGACACTTCACTCAGACACCCGCCATGAAGTGTCTACACAGGTGTGAACAATTCTCAGCTGTTTTTAGCAGTTTTAGCAAGTTTTTAAAGTTTAAATTGGACTTTAAACCGCCTTGATGAAAAAAAACTTAGTATGATAGTTACCCAGAATAAACAGGAATTCGAGTAGGTCCCATTAGACAGATCAAAAATGTATTTGACAATATAATTCAAGCAAAAAATTTGGATTAATTCATCAGATGTATAGTTGGACACATTATGCCCGATTTCTAGCCTTTTATTTTTGTACAAAATTCGAGATTTAAACGTTTATTTCTCGAAAAGTATCCATGCTATGCTTTTGAAATTTGGCATGCTTGTTACTTATAAGGTGATCCAGTAAACCGTATCTCACTTTTTGTAAGTTTGGATTAGTTTTTTAATTATTTAACTTTTAAGACAAACGACCGTGAAATATTACGGTTTTTTTTCAACTTATTTTAGTAAAATAGCTGTAAAAACAAAACCAGACAAAAATTTTAAAAAGTGAGATAAAGTTTACTAGGTCGAATTGTCTCCAATCAAGGTATACCATCAAAGTTGAAACAAGGCCAACAATTTTCACGAAATTTCAATTGAATAATGGACGCTGTTGTTTTCATTTTAATTTTTTAAAATTGGAATATTTTCTACACAGTAACAGCTTCGGTTATGCATGTACAAATCATAGTACAAATTATACAAATATAGTTGGAATCCCTACTATGTACGCTTTCATAAAATATATAGTTTATTATGGTTATCTTGTATACTTATTGATACAGACGACAAACTGTCACGGGAGTACAAAAACTGCCTCTAAGGGGACAGCTATCCTTAAAAGCCTTCTAGCCGAGAATTTTTCACACCAACATCCATCCAATTTGATAAATTTTGATAGACAATGTGATTATGTTCAAACAGTTAGAATATAAGAAAAAGTTAAATACTATTTATATGAATTTTTCATGAATATGCTTCAAAACTAGGGCTATTCCTCTATGTTTTCTGGGTTATCAACTTGAGCATGGGTCAGTCCACTTAACGTTGCCTGCAGCTAAAAAATGAACACCAACCTATATTTATTTCGTTGTTTTTCCTCATAATACACAATTATGAATGCAACAACACACATTATTCAAAAAGTTAATTAATTTGATTTATCACCAGCGGACATCCTTAAACAATCAATCGTTAAAAGATTACGTTCCATCACAGTAATACACAACATGGTAGATATATATCAACTGATAATAGGAGAACCAAGTACAACCGATAATAGAAAGAGAACCAAGTACAACTGATAATAGAAAGAGAACCAAGTACAATGTTTCCAAGATGATTGGAATGATCTGTCCTTGGCAGCCATGAACATGATAAACTGGAGAGTATATATAATTAATGTACAATAACCAGTGATAATGATAGTAATATTTGTTGTGGACATAAAATGTCCAAGGTTATCAATGTGTGCAAGTGTTTTATATGCACTATAGATACCTCAACTGTCTCCCATGATTCTTTCTCCTGTACCCTTACGCAATAACACATTCAACAACACATATATTTGGAATTGTCATGCGGTGCTAGCCGTGTTTATTCGTTATTTCTGTTCACAAATCTCATTACCGTTTTACATCATTCCTTTCATAACATCAACCATGTTCAATCATAATAAAACAATTCAGTGTACATCATGGTAAATATTAGCAGGGTCTTTTACTCAAATGTAAAATACCGCTTTCATGCGATTATCACAGATCACATTACTCTATACATCTTTCATTCCACGACACCAACCATGTTCAATCACATTCTCAATGGAAATAATCCAAGGCCCAATTTTAATACCAAACAGGCTATTTTGCCAAGCAAGTATTCTAACAGCTCTTCAGCTCACCAGGTATTCTAATGGCTCTTCAGCTCACCAAGTATTCTAATGGCTCTTCAGCTCACCAAGTATTCTAATGGCTCTTCAGCTCACCAAATATTCTAATGGCTCTTCAGCTCACCATTCAGATCACTCAGTATTCTAATGGCTCTTCAGCTCACCATTCAGATCACTCAGTATTCTAATGGCTCTTCAGCGCATCTAGCTATGCATATTAAAAATTGCATAATTCAATATTATAGTAAAGTCAGATTACTACAATTAGTACATCCACGTATCCTATTGACGGACAATATTTATAACCGCTTTGTACACCGAGTATTCTAAGGGCTCTTCAGCCTCAAAAAGCATATAATATACGATCGCAATATGTTCATTCAAAATGAAAAGTTCTTCGAACAACATTACAAGAGCTGTTTGCTCACAAGTCGATTTTTCAAATACATTAGACAAAACCTGTATAATACCGCTTTCAAAAAGGCACAATTGCAGGTAAAATGACAAAAGCATATGGCCTCATTGATATGGACAAGTCAATACATCTAGCATATTCTAATGACCAGCCAACTAAGCATATTCAATATTGCATAAGTCAATATTATATTAAAATCTATTACTAGTATTACTATTGGCAAACGAAAACATACAACCTCTTTAGGAGTCATCAAGTATTCTAAGGCTCTTCAGCCTCAAAAGCATAATATCACATACGATGGGTATAAGCGCATTCAAAATGAAAAGTGCATCGAACAGTACAAATACTGTTTTCAGTTCACTCCGGTGGTTCTCTACCAAACAAAACCTGTATAACAACACTTCCAAAATAGGAAAAATGCAGGAAAAAGATGACAAACCGCCATGTACATATCAGATGTAGACAAATACATACACCAAGTATTTTAATGGCTCTACAGCCCATCCAAATATGCATATTCAATATTGCATAGTTCAATATTTTATCAAACTCTATAGCTTAGCTATATATGCATATCTTTTTTAATGGATATGTACAACTGCAAAATGGGCCATCAAGTAATCTAAGGCCCTTCAGGCTCAAAGAAATAATATCATATCGGTATAATCTCATTCAAAATAAAAAGTGCTACGAACAGTGATACAGGTACTATTCATTCACAGTCGTTTTACTTAAACGCACCAAACAAAGCATGTATAACACCACCTCCAAAATGAGCGTAAATGCAAGCAAGATGACAAGCATATGTACATTTTTATTTGAATACATATGCCATGTTATTGACCTAGGAAATAAAGATTTCTAGATCAACCATATCGGATACAGTCAAATGAATACATTCATTTCCCGCCTTTCGTCTTAACACTGTCGTGTGTTAATACTTAGCAAACCGCTGACGAGATGGCCTGACCATAAAACTGACCTCTATTTAAACCAGAAACCCCCGCCAATGTTATAACAGCTCACAGGACGCCCATGCACCTCTAATAACATTTCACACCTCCACGTGTGATTCTTGCTCCCCCAGGAGAAAGTAATTTCGTGCTATTTCCTCCTGTCAAGCGCAAGAAATTATATTTCTCCTGTACCCTTACGCAATAACACATTCAACAACACATATATTTGGAATTGTCATGCGGTGCTAGCCGAGACTCAAAGAAAGAGTTTAAATGCAAGTAAGTGATAGGGACATGTTCAACCTATTCTCAATAAAATCTTTTATATATCCGCCTTTAGCGTTTCCTCTTTCCAACTAACGTGAAAATCGTTCAGTGAAAATATATGTTTGCCCGGATATGGCAAAGATTTTAACAAATCTCTTAAAATTATTCTCTGACATTTCAGATATCTCAGTCATATTTAATTATCTCTCAGTGTTATAAACGGGACACAGATCCGATCCCGTTCGCCCTGTTATCATGCATGCGCCATGTTAGTGATTGCCTGTCTTCGATTTTTGATAAGCACAGTCATATAACCATCAAAAAGCACAAGGACTGAGCGCTTAATATACAGAAATTAACTGAAACCAAAATAAATTAGCGAGTAAACACATAGAAAAAATTCTCTGATCCACTTATGTTCGTTTCACTGTTTACTTAGCTTTTTCTACGTGATAAGTGTAGTCAACAAGCTCTTATTAGCCTCAATTATGTTCTAATTCGTTGCACGCAAAAGAACAAATTGTTTATTATTTCCACAAAAATTATCGTCTTTCCCAACTATTTATTCATAGCTAGAGTAGCCGGAGCCATGAAGTCCGACCTCACGCAGTACAAACCGGTACACCATGAATGTTGGGAAATGCATTGAAATCCGAAAATTTAAAACCCTATGGAGTAACCTTCATCGATACCGGACGCCGCCCAGGCAAAAACAGAGATAAAATAGCATGTAAAAGCTCTGAAAATCTGTGTCCCTAGCAGTGCGCCAAGCATCTCCAGCCAAGGTGACGAACTCCACCCCTCCGTGCATACAATCTACATGCATAATGCAAATTTTTTACATAAATCATCCGTTATAACCACCGTGACGATGCAATCCAGGCCAGCGTCCTCCAATGCGCTATGCCATTTGACGGGACAGAGACAGCCCCTGCTTCAAATACATTCATCAACATATCTGTAACGAAAACATAAACATTATAGTCCTCATTTTTCTATCATGGTATCAACTGAACTTCCAAATGAACATTCTGCTGTAAACACAATTCAAAATGCTACGTGCTAGGCATTTTTAGTCAAACGTCATACTTTTGCATATATTAAGCTTTCCATATTCTGGTCGTCTGTAAACCATTTAATTCTTTTGAGCTCTTAAAATATTTATAAACTATGAAAAACAATTATATGAACTGCCGTCAATTTTCTCCGTGTCGAGCTCTTTATATAACATTTCAATATTGGATCACTGGCCAACCACCAGTACCCTTTGTGGATGTCAATATATTGACCATGTTTCAATAGCATAAAACAAACTATAAATATTTTCTCCTCTCTTCCGTGCAAACAATCTACATGCATAATGTAAATTTTTTACACAAATCAACCGTAACAACCACTGTGACGATGCATTCCAGACCAGCGTCATCCAATGCGCTATGTCAATATGACGGGACAAAGACCGCCCCTGGTTCAAATACATTCATCAACATATCTGTAACGAAAACATAAACATTATAGTCCTCTGTAAAATCATATCAAAATACAGATCGGTCTCTCCAAACAAACCATTCCTACGTTCTTTATTTTGGAGAAGTTATTTTGAATATATTATTTGTGGAATAACATACATAGGGCGGAATAGTGAACATTATCGGGCAGAATACCACTTTGGAATAACTTAGTTCCCTTTGCCCTGCAGTGAGATATTTGTTTCAAAACTCGCGAAGCTATATGCCTACAATGCAATTATTTTCACTTGCCCGTTCTGTTGTGAACGGTTCAACATACTCACACCCAGCATTCCAGTTGAATTGACCGAATTTCTTACTGTTATGAATGGCAAATCGGCCTATACATCCTGTTCACATGTTCAAACAACATGAATTCCCCAGTCACCACTCTAATAAACAGCTTATTCTTTTTTCTAGCGTGGTATCAGTTGAACTTCCAAATGAACGTTCTGCTATTAGCATAATTCAAAATCGACATAGCTAGGCATTTTTAGACAAATTTCATACTTCCTTTGTATATTATGCTTTCCATATTCTGGTCGTCTGTAAACCATTATCAATTCTTTTGAGCTCTTAAAATATTTGTAAAGCTATGAAAAACAGCTATATGAACTGCCGATAATTTTTTCCGTGTCGAGCTCTTTAACATTTCAATATCAGATCACTGACCAATCACCACCACCTCCTGTGGTTGCCAATATCTTGGCCATTTTTCAATAGCATAGAACAAAATATAAATGTCTTCCCGAATTTCACATGTTTCACAGTAGCGCTGATGCAGCTCAATTCATTTCCATGTGTAATGGCACCAACTTCCATTTTAGTTATCTTAAAACAACAATAATCCGTAGGAATTAGTCTCATATATAAAAATCTCCATTATTTCTTGACCAACAAATCAGTATGCTTTCCCTTCCAAGATTTATATGCAAATGATCACATCACAACAGGGACAATAGTAATCAATAGAGACAATGGACAATGGACTGGTAGCGCAA
>JAVTVY010034877.1:0-15328 GCA_036873755.1 Hanleya hanleyi | reverse complement strand
GTGTCTTTTCGGGTACGTCCGTGTCTTTTCGGGTACGTCCGTGTCTTTTCGGTAAAGTCCGTGTCTTTTCGGTAAAGTCCGTGTCTTTTCGGATCGGTGACGTCCGTGTCTATCATCCGGGCACTTCGCGTCTGCGCCTGCATTGGGTTTGTATAAGGGTCTTCATGCGTGCGCGCGCGCAATGCGGCTCAGTCGTACACCAGTACACCAGTCTCGATCCTCGACTTGGGGTAGAGTGTGCTAAAAATAGATTACCAGCTAGCGTGCTATAAAAGGGAAGTGGCCTTGCCATTTCATCAGACACTCTATCAACCACCAAGATGTTCACTTGCACAACTTGCCAGAAGCAGTTTACTCGTCTAGATAATTTACGACGCCACGAGACCTCCACCCACAACGATGGACTGTATACTTGTATAACTTGCGCACGGTCATTTAATCGGGAAGATGCTTTACTGCGCCACGAACGTTCATTCCACGAGGACGCGACGGAACAATGTAAGGATTGTGGTCAACTCTTCAAACGACGCAGTCAGTTAAAACGGCATCAGCGTTTGAGACATGGTCTTCCTACTGAAGACGAGCCGCGGAAGGTCAGACCCAGTGAAGATAAGCCCGGGGAGACGAACGCCACTGGTGATGCGATGACGGAGAGCCCGCCTATACCAACAGTTGGGAAGAGCGTGGATTTCCAGCCGGACCCCACCGTTACGGTTTCGAGTCATACGTCATACATCGAACATTTTCTGGACGAGCCCATAAATGTTCCTAGCGATCTCTTACCCGAATATCATCCAGAGAGTGACATCTCTCGGCGCCATTGGACCATGACACGGCACTGTTTCCACCGTCATCACCCTATTCAAGATATCTACAATTTTCCACTGACCAAGCTCACCCGTCTACGCAGCTACGTGGAAACCATCTTCAATGACCAACCTACGGCCTTCACATTAAATGTAGCATTTGGGTACATCTTATGCCATAAGATGACGGATGAATTGCGCTATTTCTATTCCAGTGCCATCCACCCAGTGTACGACCAACTGTTTACCATCATTAACCGGAGGTCACTAGAGATGATGCTGGACCAAGTGGAACAATTGGATGTCTTGGGATGGGCCCAACAACAACGACCCAACACCAAGTGGACAGTGAAGAGGGTGACCAATGTTACATTTTTCCTTACCAAGGTGATTCACCACAGTCATCGGTTGAATGCGTCACTCGTGCACTGATGAATACCATAACATGTCGTACGTACTCTCTATGTCTACATGCTGATCATTGACTTGAGCTCAGTAAACACTTGTACCTAATGTGACGGTGCGTTAAAACATGGTGTTTGATATTTCAATTTTGTTTTGCTGTGAACATATTAAACATACCCAGGGCGGCTCCCCCAGCCTGGGTATGATGTAACATTGGGGATAATAAACTGTATGAACATTGCTGAACTTGTCGTTATTCATATTGGACCGTCTGACCTGGAGGTGACCTTTGACCTTTTGACCCGCGTCCGCGCGCGCACTGCCGGTGATGACGCGCACTTCCGGAGAATTCGCGCGCGCGCACGCGCTGGTGGGCCGGGGCGAGCCGCGGCGGGAAAACACCCCGGCGGTTGAACATACGGACGTCTAAGAGGAAACATTGGAACTCTTCTATGTTTGGAGGTAGTTTTAGTGAAAAACCCGGAAGTGACGTCACAACCCCCACGTGACCTGCGCAGCAGAATGGATACGACACCCTAGTGTAACTCCCTCACCTAGGCTTCACATGGATACCTCACTCGATCCCATCGACCCACTAGGGGCCCACCTACACCCCAACACGTCTATTTCTATACTACGGCCAGACTGCGCATGCGCAGAATGCCGCCAGTTCAACCCCACACCCAGCCCATCAGATGCCCCTTCACGAATGCTTCACTTTGATACCTCACTCGACCCCATTGGACCATTCGTGGCTCCCCTAGCTCCAACACGTCTAGCGGGACCCATGCAGGGTCCAGTTTTCGACACTAGGTGACCACATCCCGACAGAAATGGCCAGTTTTCGACACCGGATGTGCCGCCATCTTGAACATACGTGCCGCCATCTTGGATATGTCCCATAATGCACCGGGTCAAAATACTCGCTTCTGATTGGACGAGAGCTCCGTGGCGGATTTGAAAAACTCGCTTCTGATTGGACGAGAGCTCCGCATTGCATCGGCGCATGCGCAGAATGATATTCCTACCGCACACCCAACCCATCAGATGCCCCTTCACCTAGGATTCACTTGGAGACCTCATATGACCCCATTGGACCATTAGGGGCTCCCCTACATCCCAAGACGTCTATGCGCATGCGCAGAATGGTGACAACGCCCGAGCCGCTAGTCCAGTCAGATGCCCCTTCACCTAGGCTTCACTTTGATACCTCATATGACCCCACTGGACCAATAGTGGCTCCCCTAGATCCCGAAACGTCTATTTCCATACCCTTGGGCCACCACGCATGCGCAGAATGACGCTATGTCAACCCACTAGTCGAGTGAGATGCCCCTTCACCTAAGCTTCACTTTGATACCTCATATGACCCCATTGAACCATGAGTCACTCCCCTAGCTCCAAAATGGCTATTTTCATACCCTTGGGCCACCGCGCATGCGCAGAATGACGCTATGTCAAACCCACTAGCCCAGTCAGATGCCCCTTCACCTAAGCTTCACATTGATACATCACTCGACCCCACTGGACCAGTAGTAACTCCCCTAGCTCCAACACGGCTATTTCCATACCCTTGGGCCACCGCGCATGCGCAGAATGACGCTATGTCAACCCCACACCCAGCCCATCAGATGCCCCCTCACCTAGGCTTCACATTGATACATCACTCGACCCCACTGGACCAGTAGTAACTCCCCTAGCTCCAAAACGGCTATTTCCATACCCTTGGGCCACCGCGCATGCGCAGAATGACGCTAGTTCAACCCGCTAGTCCAGTCAGATGCCCCTTCACATAAGCTTCACTTTGATACCTCACTCGACCCCATTGGACCAGTAGTAACTCCCCTAGCTCCAACACGGCTATTTCCATACCCTTGGGCCACACGAGTTGTCTCCCTTGCGTCAGTGTGTGCAGATGGCGCTATGATCGACGCCGTGATGTGGAAAGGGCGTCCCCACACCATCCTGGAACCGCCATTTTGTTTGTTGATTTTCTGCGGAGATACACGGGACAATAAACGCTCGACCCTAGGGTGGTACAGATGCTAGACTGATCCTATTAACATGGTACAACACCTATAGATTATGTTTATTATTATTATATGGCTTAGAGGTTTTTCTGAGGGTAATGTGAGGGTTTTTTCTCCCCGTGACCTCCCCACCGTCTCGTTTGCTCCCTTGCGCCGCCATTTTGACTACACTCCCACAGCCGCCATTTTGGTCCCACCACCACCACCCACAGGCCGCCATTTTGAACCCACCACCACCACCCACAGGCCGCCATTTTGAAACCACAACCACCACCCACAGGCCGCCATTTTGAACCCGCCACCACCACAGGCCGCCATCTTGGTCTCCAGAGGATGATGAACGATACAGCCAGAGTTGTCTCCCCCTAGTGCGGGTTTTTGCCACCAATGTGTACAGATGGCGCCACTAGTTCCTCCTCAATCCTCCTCATATTTTTTTACATCCGGGTGAAAGTTGGCTCAATTGAGGTTTACCCTACTACTTGTGGTATTGGCGATTTTTGTCATTTCAACAGAAAAAACAAGCCTTGAACCTATTTGCATAGTTTCAGGTCTAAATATGGCGGTTAAATTTAAATGGCGCTCATATGGGGCCAATCTAAAAGATCAGCCTTTTTCGGCTGGCTTGTATAATTTGAAGCATTATTCTCAGCTTATTGGGCTTTTTTTAAATCGATGGATCTTTATTAATCATAGACTAACATATTACATGCAGGTCAACTTTGAATCTATTTGCATTTCCCTAAGATTAAGATATGATGGTCAAATTCAAAATGGCGGTCGTGTGGAGTCAGCTGAAAATCAAGCTTTTTCATGTTACACCTATACTTCAATGAATTATTCTTAGCTCATAGTTCAAATTTGTCAAAATCGATGGACCTCTTATCATGGCCCAATACCTTGCATCAGTTTTGAATCTATTTGCATTTCCCTAAGGTTAAGATATGATGGTCAAATTTAAAATAGCGATCAGGTGGAGTCATCTGAAAATCAGGCTTTTTCATGTTACTTGTATACTTTGATGAATTATTCTTAGCTCATTGTTCAAATTTATCAAAACCGATGGATCTCTTACCATAGCCCAATACCTTGCGTCAGTTTCGACTGTCGCAATATAGCTGAAATATTGCTGAACACGACATTAAACCGTAATTCTCTCTATCTGCATTTTCCTAAGATTAAGATACGATGGTCAAATTCAAAATGGCGGTCAAGTGGTCATCTTAAAATCAGCCTTGTCACAGCGAAACAGCTCACCACCAGTATACGAGTTGTTAGAGCATTTTCATCATAGCTCTCTAGATTTGTATCTAATACCGCTTATGCCGGTGCTAGGGGCTGTGTGGTCATATCGTCCAAGTTGCCACATGAACAGGTACAATAAAAGCGTACCTGAGATACAACACATATCACGAATCGCTAGATTCTTGGCATGTGCTTTAGAGTAGGTTAACCAGAAGACTATTCTGTGAAGTCATGTGACGCAGTCAGTATGTCGGCACCTCTTCCCACATATGTGTTGTAATTTTTCATGTTACTCCTATGATTCAGTGAATTATTCTTAGCTCATTGTTCAAATTTATCAAAACCGATGGACCTCTTATCATAGCCCAATACCTTGCGTTAGTTTTGAATCTATTTGCATTTCTTTAAGATTAAGATATGGTCAAATTCAAAATGACGCTCATGTGCATCTGTAAATCCCGCTTTTTTTTAAATTGTTCGCATGATGTGAAGCATTCGTCTTAGCTTATTGTGTGGACTTTTACAACTGAGGAGTCTCACATCATAGCCTGTCACCATACACCCATTTTCGATGTATTTCCTTAGTCTTCAGTTTATTACATTTTATCAGTGTAATTCAAATTGACAGCCATAAGCAGTCCACCCAATTTTTTTCTCATTTTGCTCTTTATTGTATTATTTTCAAGTCAGAGTCATATCCACACCATAGTGTATCAAATTATGCTCATTTTACCCGGTAGGTACTGGGTTCGATCCCAGGCCTGGTCATACCTAAGACTTGAAAAATGGAACTTGTTGCTCCCTCGCCTACGCTCAGCATTAAGAGGATAGAACAAGGACTCGTTCGCTCGGTGTCAGTATAATGTGACTGAGTGGGGTTTCATGTCTGCCTACGGCATGATATTTCAGTGGGACAGCACTATAAAATGGCAGCATTAGATCTGCTCTGTTACAAGTAGGTACCCCTGCCCCTCCCCCTCCCCTCCCTTCCCTTCCCCGTCGTGATATAGCTGAAAAAATGTTGAAAGCGACGTTAAACCCTATTCACTCACTCACCCTATAGTCCCATACTGGGGAATAGGACCAATGTTTCTACCACTGGGAAACCAACTTCTCGACATTTACGGTATGGTTGTTTGGATTTGTTTTTCACGTCTCGTCATTTAGAACATGATAGGAAGTGTCCCGGAGCGAAACGGTGAAATTTTTGGAAAAAGTCACCGAGGCCTGGGTAGGCCCATAGGCCTATACTGCATGGCTATGGTTGTATAGGCCCATACGGGGTTGACGTGTTGGGGTCTAGGTGAGTCCCTAATGCTCCGATTGGGTCGTATGAGGTCTTATTTTGAAGCTCTCATGCAGGAGCACTTCATTACACTAATGATGGACCATCCTTGGTCCGAATGCGTCCTGGGAGGTGTCATTTTGTAGTTCTCGGGGTGTACATTCCGATTTGAGGGATGTTCCCGTCATCTGTGACGTCATCGATGACGTCATCAGTACGAGGAGTAGTAGCGAAAGTGGACATTTTGGGGCAATGAAGGAAGGTATCTGGGGTAGAGATGCTCCATTCTCAGCCCGAATGCGTCGTGGGAGGTGTCATTTTGTAGTTCTCGGGGTGTAGTCCCCGATTCGAGGGGTGTTCGCGTCATCTCTGACGCCATCAGAATAAGTAGTAGGGAAAGTGAGCATTTTAGGGCACTGAAGGAAGGTATTTCGGATAGTGAGGGACCATCCTTGGTCCGAATGCGTTGTGGGAGGTGTCATCTTGTAGCTCTTCGGGTGTATATTCCGATTTGAGGGCTGTCCACAGCATCTGTGACGTCATTGGTGACGTCATCAGTAGGAATAGTAGCGAAAGTGGGCATTTTAGGGCAGTGCAGGAAGGTATTTGGTGTAGAGATGAACCATCTTTGGTCCGAGTGTGTCTAGGGAAGTGTCATATTGTAGCTCTCGGGGTGTAGACCCAATTTGAGGGATATCCACAGCATCTGTGACGTCATGGGTGACGTCATCAGTACGAGTAGTGGCGAAAGTGGGCATTTTTTAGCAGTGAAGGATGTTATTCGGTGTAGAGATGGACCATCCGCGGTACAAGTGTCATCTTGTACCAACGCCCACCAACGCCATTTTTAATGCTTCAACGCCCTGGTGAAATAGCTCAGAAGCTCTGATATTCCATGGAATTGTCACTAATTCTTCGAAATACAGTGACGCCCGGGAACGCCCGTCGTTACACCTTAACACTCTAACATAACGCCATGATATAGACTGGAGAGAGAACAACAACAGCAACACGGATGACACATGAGAGAACAACAACAACAAGAAATTTTTCATATAGTTTATTCTCCCCAATGTTGCATCATACCCACGCTGGGGGAGCCGCGTTGGGTATATTTACAATTCAAGAAGACTCTTATCCAAACAGAGGCCATCATTTGCATGTTTCATATTCGTCCCTGTCCGTTAGATGTATTGTTGTCCAATCAGAAGTCTCCAATTCAGAAAGTTCCATCTTCGGCCATGTTCGCTCTGAACTGTTTATTCTAATCATCGTCGGGCAGGTCAGGATACCGTTGAGGCCACATATCCTCAGATAGTTGTTTGTGCATTCTGAGTATCTTTCAGTGCATGGGTGAATACATTCATCCGATGGGAAAATTCCGTAATTTGGTAACGAAGAACGTAACATTGGTCACCCTCTCCACTGTCCATTTGGTGTTGGGGCGTTGATGTTGCACCCATTCCAAGGGATCCACGTTCTCTAGTTGGGTCAAGAACGTCTCCAGTGACGCATGATTGGTAATGGTGAACGGCTGGTTGAACAATTGGTTGTTGCCACTGGAATAGAAATACCGGAGTTGACCCGTCATCTTATGGCGTAAGATGTACCCAAAAGCGAGATTTAACTTGAAGGTCGTAGTTTGGTCGTTGAAGGTGGCTTCCACGTAGTGGCGCAGATGGGGGAGGTCGGTCAGTCGGAAATTGTACAAGGCCAATATAGGGCGATGACGGTGGAAACAGTGCCGAATCATGGACCAATGGCGCCGATAGATGTCACTCACTGGATGGGCGTCCTGTAAGAGATCGCTAGGAACATTTATGGGCTCGTCCAGAAAATGTTCGATGTTGTCAGGTGTATGACTCGGAACCATAACGCTAATGTCCGGCTGGATATCCAGGCCCTCCTGGACTGTGGATATACGCGGGATCTCCGTGATCGCCTCACCAGTGGCATTCGTCTTCCTGGGCTCGTCTTCACTGGGACTGACCCTCCTGGGTGCATCTTCAGTGGGAATTTGTCGCCGTGGTAACGGGGCATGAATCAAACGTTGTTGATGACTTAACTGACTGGGTCGTTTGAAGAGTTGACCACAATCGTTACATTGTTTCGTCGCGCCCTCGTGGAGTGCTCTCTCATGGCGCCGTAAAATATTCCCCCGATTAAATGACCGTAAGCACGTTTTACAAGTATACTTCAAGGCATTGTGGGCGGAGGCCTCGTGGCGTCGTAAATTGTTTAGACGAGTAAATGACTTCAGGCATGTCGTGCAAGTGAACATGTCGACTGCGGAACAGCGAATAATGTCGGACGACAAGAACACGGAAGTTAGAGGGGAGGTGACCGGCCTATCGACCAATCAGAAGCCATCATTTCAGAAAGTTCAATCTTCGTTCAGTGTAACCTAAACGTCTTCGGGCAATCCATGATACTGAAGCTCGAAGCTCTTACTTCTCTTATTCAACACTGAGATCAATCTCCATCGGCTCTTCAATCCGCGGTGAATCGACCTCCATGGGTTCTTCTATTCTCAGATGCATTCCGATAGAAACTGAAATATCCGGTCTCGAGAGTGGCGAGCGTGATCCGTGTATAACATTTCGGTGACGACTCAATTGACTGGGATGCTTAAAGGCTATATCACAATCCGCACATGTATGCATGGGTACTTCGAGGCATGCACGTGTGTGACAACGCAAACTGTCCAGGCGATGAAAGCGCTTCGAGCAAGTTGTGCAAGAGAACATATCGGCTGTGGATCTGGAAATGATGAATGCCGTAAAACTTTCGGCTCTTATATGCCAACATAAGAGTAGCCGGATGTTCTACAGTCAGGGATGTACAAGAACCCGGATGTACCCGGATGTAAAGTCCTGGATGTAAAAGTGCCCGGATGTTTACGAATGTACTACCATCCCGGACTTCTATCAGGCCCAGGTCTAGAAGCTCTCATGTCCTGCACCGAACTACTGCTCGATAACCCATGAGTGAATTAACCATGGTCGCATGCTGTAAAATGCGAGTCGCATAGGGATGGGTCATGGCTCTGCAACCATAGGAATGGGTTTGTGAGATCCAGAGGGACGTGTTAGACCATGTTACACATGCGCGTCTACACGTAGCTCTACGTGTGTAGTCCGTGATAAGTACTATTCTGATTGGTTAGTCCAAAAAGAGAGCAACAACAACAACAACAGCAAAGATTACAGGTCAATCCTTTTATTAGCCCCTCCATCACAGCACATCCACGCTGGGGGAATCGCCATGGGTGTGTTTGCAATTTACTTATGCTATTGTCCGTGTATTCAGAAATTCACTGTGCTGATCTCAGACGGCTCTTGTCCAATCAGAAGCCGACCCTCAGAATAAGTATAGGTCATGTTGGATGATGGAACACAAACTGTGGACGTCTTTCGGATTGATGGGGATCAACTGACTGTGGAGTCTGAAGACTCGACTGCAATGCTGGCATTCGTGGCTGGGTGCCTTATGTACCGACCGTTCATGTCGCCGTAAATTATCCTTACGATTAAAGGACTTCCGAACAGGTATACTCGCCAACAGCACCTTAAAAAGTAGACTCATGGATGGGGTCAAACATCACGGGTTCCTCAACCCTCAAGCGTGCATGTCCATGGATTACACGTTGGTGAGATCTCAACTGGCTGTGTAGTCTGAAGCGGTGTCCACAATCCCCACATTGATGCCGGGATGTCTCATGGAGGCACCGTTCATGGCGGTGTAAACTATCCAGGCGATTGAATGTATCCCCACAGGTCTCGCAGGTATACTGGGCAGTAGCGTCGTGGATGCTAGACGCATGGCGTTGTAAGTCGTGCAAGCGTGTAAATGACTTGGAGAAAGTGGTACACGTGAACATCGTGTCGTAAGTGGTTGAACGAATGTCTGCTGAAAGTGTCAGACCGCTTCCCTTTTATAGCAAGTTAGCTGTTGATCTATTTTAAGAACACTCAGTTTAACTGCTCCCAAGTCGAGGACCGAGAGCATATGAACTCTGTGAGGTCACTTCCGCTTCCGTTCACGTGACCGGTCCGCTTCCGCTCACGTGACCAGAACTGACCTTTGACCCCGGCGCGCGCGGTGCAAAGGTTTACATCCGGGACTTTACATCCGGGTACATCCGGGTTCTTGTACATCCTTGACTGTAGAACATCCGGGTACTCCTAAGTTGGCATATAAGAGCCGAAAGTTTTACGGCATTCATCATTTCCAGATCCACAGCCGATATGTTCTCTTGCACAACTTGCTCGAAGCGCTTTCATCGCCTGGACAGTTTGCGTTGTCACACACGTGCATGCCACGAAGTACCCATGCATACATGTGCGGATTGTGATATAGCCTTTAAGCATCCCGGTCAATTGAGTCATCGCCGAAATGTTATACACGGATCACGCTCGCCACTCTCGAGACCGGATATTTCAGTTTCTATCGGAATGCATCTGAGAATAGAAGAACTCATGGAGGTCGATTCGCCGCGGATTGAAGAGCCGATGGAGATTGATCTCAGTGTTGAATAAGAGAAGTAAGAGCTTCGAGCGTCAGTATCATGGATTGCCCGAAGACGTTTAGGTTACACTGAACGAAGATTGAACTTTCTGAAATGATGGCTTCTGATTGGTCGATAGGCCGGTCACCTCCCCTCTAACTTCCGGGTTCTTGACGTCCGACATCATTCGCTGATCCGCAGTCGACATGTTCACTTGCACGACATGCCTGAAGTCATTTACTCGTCTAAACAATTTACGACGCCACGAGGCCTCCGCCCACAATGCCATGAAGTATACTTGTAAAACGTGCTTACGGTCATTTAATCGGGGGGATATTTTACGGCGCCATGAGAGAGCACTCCACGAGGGCGCGACGAAACAATGTAACGATTGTGGTCAACTCTTCAAACGACCCAGTCAGTTAAGACATCATCAACGTTTGATTCATGCCCCGTTACCACGGCGACAAATTCCCATTGAAGATGCACCCAGGAGGGTCAGTCCCAGTGAAGACGAGCCCAGGAAGACGAATGCCACTGGTGAGGCGATCACGGAGAGCCCGCGTATATCCACAGTCCAGGAGTTCCTGGATATCCAGTCGGACCTTAGCGTTACGGTTCCGAGTCATACACCTGACAACATCGAACATTTTCTGGACGAGCCCATAAATGTTCCTAGCGATCTCTTACAGGACGCCCATCCAGTGAGTGACATCTATCGGCGCCATTGGTCCATGATTCGGCACTGTTTCCACCGTCATCGCCCTATATTGGCCTTGTACAATTTCCGACTGACCGACCTCCCCCATCTGCGCCACTACGTGGAAGCCACCTTCAACGACCAAACTACGGCCTTCAAGTCAAATCTCGCTTTTGGATACATCTTACGCCATAAGATGACGGGTCAACTCCGGTATTTCTATTCCAGTGGCAACAACCAATTGTTCGACCAGCCGTTCACCATTACCAATCATGCGTCACTGGAGACGTTCTTGACCCAACTAGAGAACGTGGATCCCTTGGAATGGGTGCAACATCAACGCCCCAACACCAAATGGACAGTGGAGAGGATGATCAATGTTACGTTCTTCGTGACGAAATTACGGAATCTTTCCATCGGATGAATGTATTCACCCATGCACTGAAAGATACTCAGAATGCACAAACAACTATCTGAGGATATGTGGCCTCAACGGTATCCTGGCCTGCCCGACGATGATTTGAATAAACAGTTCAGAGCGAACATGGCCGAAGATGGAACTTTCTGAAATGGAGACTTCTGATTGGGGAAGAATACATCTAACGGACAGGGACGAATATGAAACATGCAAATGATGGCCTCTGTTTGGATAAGAGTCTTCTTGAATTGTAAATATACCCAACGTGGCTCCCCCAGCGTGGGTATGATGTAACATTGGGGAGAATAAACTATATGAGAAAACTTCTTGTTGTTGTTTTTCTCTCATGTGTCATCCGTGTTGCTGTTGTTGTTCTCTCTCCGGTCTATATCATGGCGTTATGTTAGAGTGTTAAGGTGTAACGACGGGCGTTGACGGGCGTCACTGTATTTCGAAGAATTAGTGACAAGTCCATGGAATATCAGAGCTTCTGAGCTATTTCACCAGGGCGTTGAAGCATTAAGAATGGCGTTGATGGGCGTTGGTACAAGATGACACTTGTATCGCGGATGGTCCATCTCTACACCAAATAACATCCTTCATTGCTAAAAATGCCCACTTTCGCTACTACGCGTACTGATGACGTCACCCATGACGTCACAGATGCTGTGGATATCCCTCAAATTGGGTCTACACCCCGAGAGCTACAACATGACACTTCCCTAGACACATTCGGACCAAAGATGGCCCATCTCTACACCAAATACCTTCCTGCACTGCCCTAAAATGCCCACTTTCGCTACTATTCCTACTGATGACGTCGCCAATGACGTCACAGATACTGTGGACAGCCCTCAAATCGGAATATACACCCCAGAGCTACAAGATGACACCTCCCACGACGCATTCGGACCAAGGATGGTCTCTCTCAACCCCAAATACCTTCCTTCAGTGCCCTAAAATGCTCACTTTCGCTACTACTCATTCTGATGACGTTACCGATGGCGTCACAGATGACGCGAACATCCCTCAAATCGGGGTCTACACCCCGAGAACTATCAAATGACACCTCCCACGACGCATTCGGGCTGAGAATGGAGCATCTCTATCCCAAATGCCTTCCTTCACTGCCCCAAAATGTCCACTTTCGCTACTACTCGTACTGATGACGTCATCGATGACGTCACAGATGACGGGAACATCCCTCAAATCGGAATGTACACCCCGAGAACTACAAAATGACACCTCCCAGGACGCATTCGGACCAAGGATGGTCCATCTCGACCCCCAACTCACCTCCACACACCTCCAAGATGGCCACTTTACTTACTACAACCAACTGCGCATGCGCAGATTGACGCGACTTGCACTTAAAACCACACCATTCTGACTCTAACCCACACAAGCTTTACTTTGACACCTTCCACGACCCATTCGGACCCATAGTGGTCTATCCCTACCCCAAACACACACCCACATACCCCCAAAAATGCCTGTTTTCTCTACTACGGCCAGGCTGCGAATGCGCAGATTGCCGCGAGTTGCACTTAAAAACACGCCATTCTGACTCTACCCCACAAAGCTTCACATTGATACCTCACACGACCCATTCGAACCGTGAATAGCCCATCTCTACCCCAAACACACACTCACATACCCCCCAAAATGCCTGCTTTCTCTACTACAGCCAGGCTGCGCATTCGCAGACTATTGAACACGGACGAACCATTAGTGTAGTGAAGTGCTCCTGCAAAATAAGACCTCATACGATCCCATCGGATCATTAGGGACTCACCTAGACCCCAAAACGTCCACCCCGTATGGGCCTATACACCCATAGCCATGCAGTAAAGGCCTATGGGCCTACCCAGGCCTCGGTGACTTTTTCCAAAAAATTCACCGTTTCGCTCCGGGACACTTCCTATCGTCTTCTAAATGACGAGACGTGAAAAACAAATCCAATTAACCATACCGCAAATGTCGAGAAGTAGGATTCCCAGTGGGACAAACATTGGTCCTATACCCCAGTATGGGACTATATGGGTCTATATGGGCTGTATGGTACTTTTTCATAAATTTCACCGTTTCGTGCCGGGACACTTCCTACCATGTTCTAAATGACGAGACTAAGAAAACAAATCCAAACAACCATACCGCAAATGTCTAGAAGAAGGTTTCCCAGTGGGACAAACATTGGTCCTATACCCCCAGTATGGGACTATATGGGTCTATATGGGCTGTATGGTACTTTTTCAAAAATTTCACCGATTCGCTCCGCGACACTTCCTATCATGTTTGTCTTGACGAGACTAAGAAAACAAATCCAAACAACCATACCGCAAATGTCTATAAGTAGGTTTCCCAGTGGGACAAACATTGGTCATATACCCCTAGTATGGGACTATATGGGTCTCCCTGAACTTTTTCCAAAAATTTCAACGATTCGCTCCGCGACACTTCCTATCATGTTTGTCTTAGTCTCGAGACTAAGAAAACGAGACCCCACAACCAATACCGCAATACCGTATTTTTTCAGGAAAAATTTTACATACACCCACCTTGAAACTAGGGGGAGATAACTCTATTGATAGGCCAGCCCCGTTGAGCCCGGCGACCGTTTTCCCCCCCATACCCCATATAGGCATTTTCCCGGATTTTTCGATAAATTCCGTGTTCCGTTTTTTTTCAGGAAAAATTTTACATGCACCCACTCATGACTGGATGCCCCTTTACGTAGGCTTCACATTGATACCTCATACAACTCCATCGGCCCATTAGGGGCTCCCTTAGATCCCAAAACGTCTATTTCCATACCCTTGGCCACCGCGCATGCGCAGAATGCCGATATTTCAACCCCACACCCAGCCCATCAGATGACCCTTCACGAATGCTTCACTTTGATACCTCACTCGACCCCATTGGACCATTAGTGGCTCCCCTAGCTCCAAAACGGCTATTTTCATACCCTTTGGTCACCGCGCATGCGCGGAATACTGATATTTCAACCCCACACCCAGCCCATCAGATGCCCCTTCACGACTGCTTCACTTTGATACCTCACTCGACCCCATTGGACCATTAGGGGCTCCCCTAGCTCCAAAACGTCTATTTTCATACCCTTTGGCCACCGAGCATGCGCAGAATGCCGATTTTTCAACCCCACACCCAGCCCATCAGATGCCCCTTTACGAATGCTTCAATTTGATACCTCACTCGACCATATTGGACCATTAGGCTATTTTCATACATTTTGGCCACCGCGCATGCGCAGAATGCCAATATTTCAACCCCACTTTGATACCTCACTCTTCACTTTGATACCTCACTCGATCCAATCGGTCCACTAATGACCCACCTAGGTCACAAAACGTCTATTTAGGTATTCCCCGTATACATTAACATAGGTAGTAGACATATATATGCTATTTTCAACCTTGGTTTGTATCATATGACTCGTAGCCTAATGGATAACGTGTCTGCCTCTTGATAAAACGACCCGGGTTCAATTCCCACTGGGACCCTTTCATTGTATGGTGAAACCGAGGGTTGCCCACTTGCCATTTACCATGGGCAAATAGATGGGGATATTGTCGGGGACCCTGTACAGGCCATTGATGCTTCGGAACTATTTAAAAAAAAATGACGGCTTCTGAGCTCTGTGGCGGATTTGAAATACTCGCTTCTGATTGGACGAGGGCTCTGTGACGGATTTGAAATACTCGCTTCTGATTGGACGAGAGCTCTGTGACGGATTTGAAATACTCGCTTCTGATTGGACGAGAGCCCCGCACATGCTCCGCAAATTTGCATAAATGCGACAGAATTTAGCCTTTATATACTGCTGAGCTGAGAACAAACCGGTGTCGATTCCGTCAACTTCACATGTGGTACAGTACTGGAATATGGAAGGGAATGTCGATGAAAAATTTATC
>JAVTVY010034876.1:0-13814 GCA_036873755.1 Hanleya hanleyi | reverse complement strand
TTTAACTTCATTTTCAAAAAATGTTCCGTCATATCACGGTGGCAAAAGAGAGGGTGAGGAACAGGGAAAAGTACTTGTAACAGAACAGATATAATGTTAGCCTGTTTACATGTAACAGTTCCGTCTCTTCTCTGCGTGATGGCATAACTGTCAAGGTGTATCAGTGGTCGAAATAATCTACGTTGAAGTATTCAGAATTCTGGATCGAACAGAAACGAAGGGGGCATTTCCTTAGTTGTGTGCATTTTCATTGACCAGTGAAATTTGACTGTTTCTTTAGTTGTGTGCATTTTCATTGACCAGTGAAATTTGACTGACAAATATGCCGTCATCATTGATCTCAAATTTTCGAAGTGGTGACTGGACTGGTCTATCTTCAGGGGCAAAAGAAGTAATATGTGGCACTTAACTCCTCAGCAAGGGCGTCGGAAGAGGTACGGCAGGTACCGTACCACTTTTGCGCAAAAAAAAACAAAAAACTTGTGCAATGAATTAACACCCCACTGCCTATAATAATTATGTCGGCTACGAATATGTCTAGCTTACTTTACTATACATATATGTTTCTAATTCAGCATCGCAGAAAACCACCATCGATTGCGTTTCATGGTAAAAGGATTACGAAAGAACTAAAAATATATTTCATTGTAGAGTGATTCTATTCACCACAAATCTCTCTGAACGCGCCTCCGGGGATCTAGACCCAGGTGCTTCCGGGGCCCAGGCTGTCTCTCAACACTTGCCTGAAGTGCCCCACCCCCCGCCTCATAAGGCCGTACCACTTCCAATTTGTTTCCAACGCCCCTGCTCTGAGATGGTTCAATCAGGAAACCATGACAATATTTCATTGAAATAAAGGAAATAAAGAAATTATTTAAATGACACTAATACCCATCTCCCATCAAAGTCGCCGCCTTTGAATATACCCTACATAATATCACCCTCGGCACCAGGAGGGCAGGTCTAATCTGTGAGTTTCCAGGATGTAAAAACGTTTAGAAAAGTTTTACAATTTGGTTATCAGGGTAATCTAATGGTTAATAAAAAAGACTGTCTCTTTTGCTAATTATACGTGTACTGGTATGGTATCTGATCTGACCCTTCTGTCTGGTTAGTCAAGATACATAATGTATGGTCAGTTGAATCCTGTAATTAGGCAAAAAAAACTATTATTTCTGATCACCTCACACTTTTTGTCTGCTGTATTATTATCTCCCTTGACTCATATGAGAATTACCAACCTTTGAGTTGTCTGTAATGCAATAGTAGTGTTATTATGGTCATGTCTGAGATTGGGTCAGCCCTCGTTTGTCTGCTCGCTTTTTACGACAACTGCCGTAAAGCCCCACTTGTGTAGAACCAAACACGAAAATGGCGGATCCCAAAAACCACAATTTCCAGAGAAAAGTCTTGAAAGTAATGGAATTTCGTGTCTGGTTGAATTTTGTTAAAGGTCATGGAAAACTGGAATGGAATTCGAAAATGTCAACATTTGACAGGATTTTTTTTTTTTTTTTTTTTTTTAACCCTGGACGTAACCCTGGGTATTTATTAGTCAATGGTCCTGATTTCATGAAACTTTGCCCCCTGCATTTCCATGTGGTCCCGGAATCACCGGGCGTAGATTAGGCCACGCTTGACGCTGATTGGTCAGTAAAACAACTTGAAAGCCTATATTTCAAGGGAAATTCACTTTTTATCAAACACAGTCACGCGACAGTCAGAGCAACAAAAGTGCCCTGTGTTTTAATTCTGCTATAGCAAAAAGGCATGCGTTGTTGTTGTTGTTCGACTTATTGATCAAACAGTGTCAAGTCTCGCCTTGAGCGCTGAACTGCAATAAAACAGAGATTGCCAAGTTCTTCTGAAGTAACGTATTTTAAAGGTTACTAAAATTCAGCGTCTTTGGATGATTTATGGCCCATATTTGACGGATTACAAGCATCTTTGGGTGACAGCATGCACAGCAAGCCTCTATTACGGAATGAATTATGATGCAAAATAAAGATTTATGTAAAAATGTACACAGATTATGTCGGAGATCGAGGGGGAGTGATTCGCCTTGTGTTGTTTATCGTTGACCATAACCCTCAGATAGTTCAGCTGGCAAACACCTGTGGATAGCACTGCCAAGTATTATTAACAGCATTGATGCTCATTCAATTTATGTACCAGTGTCTTTCCCGTCCGAAAAGTATTTTTATATTGATGGAACTTCATTAAAATACAGCTGTGTTGTCTCATCTATAATTTATTTTATATCTCTCAAATGAGGCCTGTCACTGGATATCTGCACATGCATGAATGCATAAACTGAGACACATGATCTCGCTGCATTATTACACTCCAGCGGGATGGGAGGCGATTACACTCCAGCGGGATGGGAGGTGAAGCCTGTTGTCCTGAATTGGTAAACCGAAATCCATCCGTATTCATTTACCCCAAATTCGCTATGGTAAATCCACTCCTCCGTTTCCTTTAAACCCAAAAGTTGTATATTTCATCTGTAACCCGATTGAAACCTGACAATTTCGACATACGAGACCAAGTCATGCCACTTTTTATACGACACAGCAACCACCTTCGTCTGCTAATGACCTCGGTCATGATGATCAAAAAACTTCAAAGCAAAATTATTAATCTACAGAGTATTTATAAACCACTGGTCTATGTTCAGATGCTATACAAGCCGTCTTTTATTCCTATGCTAATACAGCATCGTCATAATGGAAATTTTGCCTTTACTATAGGTCTCGACAAGTGGTTGGCCGAAATGTATAAACTATCGCTGACAAAAAAAATAATTATTTCCCAGCACGTGTTGTAAACGGACATGGCATTGTATGCGCGTAGTTGCATTGGCAACAAAGTTACATAACCCGATAGAATTATATTGGGCCAATATGACAGGATGGAGATCAAGTTTGAGACCCATATTCCATATTCAGTGTAGGTAGGGGCTTAGGCTCATTACTCGACCCTTCGGTCAGTCTTTTGTAGACATTCTAGTTTGGCCCCTTGTGATGATTCTATCTTTCTAAAGCTTCTCATCTTCATATTTGCAATATTCCCTGAATTTTGTAAATATCAAGAAACAGAATGATCCACTAATATAAACAATCTTTTATTATGAACGATGAGCAGATTCATTAGTAGATTACATCCCAAAGCCTATAGGCTCTAGTCTATCTACAGTTCTAATTTTTGGTGAGTGGATGCCCTAGGAGGGAAAAACGTGTTGTATACCAAATGTAGGTCAGAGGTCAAAGGTCAGTGTGACCGAAAAATCAGGAAATCATTAAAAAATTCTAATTTTTTTGTGAGTGGATTCAATAGGGGGAAATGAAGTTTTATTACCAAAAAATAGGTCAAGGTCACTGTGACCCCAATATCAGGAAATTATTGAAAATAAGATTTTAACACGATGTGTCACCTACCAAAATGTAGGTCAAGGTCAAGGTCACTGTGACCCCAAAATCCATTGGAAAATTACGGGGAACCGTTTTGTCATGTACCGAAATTTAGATCCAGGTCAATAGTCAAGGTAACAAGGTCAAAGTTCAGTGTGACCTAAAAATCAGGAAATCATTAAGAATTACTAATTTTTTGTGAGTGGATTCAATAGGAGGAAATGAAGAGTCGCATACCAAAAATTAGGTCAAGGTCAAAGGTTACTGTGACCCCAAAATCAGGAAATTATTAAAAATAACATTTTTTGTGTCAGTAGATACATTAGGGAGACACAATGTGTCACATATCAAAATGTTATGTTAAGGTCACTGTGGCTCCAAAATCATGAAATTGTTAAAAATCATGATTTTTGTGTCCATAGAAAAATTACGGGATATGGTTTGTGATGTACCAAAATTAAGGTCAAGGGTAATAGTCAAGGTCACTGTGACTCTGGAATCGAGAAATCTTTGAAAATTACTTTTTTTTGGTGTCGTTTTTATACGCCCGCCAAAAGGTGGACGTATTATGTGATGGCGGTTTCCGTCCGTCTGTCCGGTTCTCGTGTCCGGTCTATATCTGGGACAGTTTCCTATCTACAGTTCCAAATTTTGGTGAGTGGATACCCTACAGGGAGATGATGAGTCGCATACCAAAATGAAGGTCGAGGTCAGAGGTCAAATGTCACTGGCCTAAAAAACAGGAAATCACTGAAGTGTTCGTGTCCGGTCTATATCTGTGAACGTTTTCTATCCACAGTTGCAATTTTTTGTGAGTGGATATGCCAGGTAAAGACGATGTGTCGCGTACCAAAAGTTGAGGTCGAGATCAGAGATCAAAGGTCACTGTTGCCTAAAATCAGGAAATCATTGATCATTGACAGTTTTCTATCTACAGTTCTAATTTTTGGTGAGTGGATGCCCTAGGGGGCAACGATGTGTTGCATACCAAATGTAGATCGAGGCCAAAGGTCAGTGTGACTGAAAAATCAGGAAATCATTATTAATTTCTAATTTTTTGTGAGTGGATTTAATAGGGGGAAATGAAGTGTCGCATACCAAAAAATAGGTCAAGGTCAAAGGTCACTGACTGTGACCCCAAAATCAGGAAATTATAAAAAATAACATTTTTTTTGTGTCAATAGATACATTCGAAGGACACGATGTGTCATCTACCAAAATGTAGGTCAAGGTCAAAAGTCAAGGTCACTGTGACCCCAAAATCTTGACACTGTGACATTGTTAAAAATCATGATTTTTTGAGTCCATTGAGCATTTAAGGGGAGCCGTTTTGTCATGTACCAAAACTTAGATCCAGGCTAATAGTCAAGGTCACTGTGACCCCAGAATCAAGGTCAAAGGTCAGGGTGACCTAAAAATCAGGAAATCGTTAAAAAATACTAATTTTTTATGAGTGGATTCAATAGGGGGAAATGAAGTGTCTCATACCAAAAATTAGGTCAAGCTCAAAGGTCACTGTGACCCCAACATCAGGAAATTATTAAAAATAACTTTTTTTTTGTGTCAGTAGATACATTAGGGCGACGCGATGTGTCACATACCAAAATGTAGGTCAAGGTCACTGACCCCGAAATCGTGAAATTGTTAAAAATCAGGATTTTTTTGTGTCCATTGAAAAAATTACGGGGAGACGGTTTGTCATGCAACAAAATTTTGGTCAAGGTCAATAGTCAAGGGCACTGTGACCCCAGAATCAAGAAATCTTTAAAAAAAAAAAAAAAATTGTGTTAGTAGATACATTAGGGGGACATGATGTGTCACGTACTAAAATGTAGGTCAAGGCCGAACGTCAAGGTCACTGTGACCCCCAAAATCTTGAAATTCTGAAAATTTGGATTTTTGTTATTAGTCCATTGATACATTGAGGGAAGACGATGTGTTGTGTACCAAAATTTAGGTCAGGTCAAAGGTCAAGGTCACTGTGACCCCGAAATCAGGAAATCATGAAAAATAACCTTTTTTTTCTGCCAGTAAATACATTAGAGGGACATGAGTTCATACCAAAATGTGGGTCAAAGGTCAAGGTCACTGTGACCCCAAAATCAAGAAATCATTAAAAGTCACATTTTCATATGCCTGTCGAAGACGAGGTCGTGTAATGCGATGTTGCGTTCTGTCCATCCATTAACACAAGTTGTCCATGTGATATCTAGTTTCAAGGTATGATTGGTACCAAACTTTTAGTATACCTTACTCGCATGGCAAAGAGGAGCCATACATTTTGAGAGCAATTTGTCAAAGGTCAAGGTCACAGTTCCCCAAAACTGAATCAAGTTTTCAGGGTTCTCTCCCCTACATGTTTATGACATTTGTCCTGTGGAGTTGTCTCCCATGTTTAAAACAGCTACATTTAGTTAAACTGTTGTGAAATAAAAACCATACATTTACTAATTCATTGGGGAGAGGGGTCCTTCATGAACTTCATACCTGTTTATTAACTCAAGAACAAAGGTTTACTTCATCATTTTCTTCTTCCTTCATGAAAAAGTCTCTCGGCTGAAAGGAATCCATTTGCAGGAAAACTACTATTTTCTTGTGTTTGAATATTGTCGATTTCAGTGTGGGATATGTGAGCTCTCGGCTCTTGCTTCAAGGTCAACTAGTTACCAAGAGTTAAGCCCATTTTAGTTTATCATTCAATGTAAGATGTGATATATGTAACATTCTCAGAAGCACAAAATTGTAGACCTTTCTCTGGATTGCTAGCTACCAATTGGAATTAAGGCTATTAAACAACCTTGAAATTTGGACCAATGTAATTCCGGATATACGGGCGTATATTGAAGCCCCTTGGGCTCTTGTAGATACATTAGGGGGACATGATGTGTAGCATACCAAAATGTAGGTCAAGGCTGAATGTCAAGGTCACTGTGACCCCCAAAATCATGAAAATCATGTTTTGTCCTGTGGAGTTGTCTCCCATGTTTGAAACGGTTACATTTAGTTAAACTTTTGTGAAATAAAAATCATACATTTACTCATTTAACGGGAAGAGGGGTCCTTTATGAACTTCATACCTGTATAATAACTCAAAAACAAAGGTTTACTTCATCACTTTCTTCTTCCTTCATAAAAAAAATCTCTCGTCTGAAAGGAATCCATTTGCAGGAAAACTACTATTTTCTTGTGTTTGACTATTGTCGATTTCAGTGTGGGATATGTGAGCTCTCCACTCTTGCTTCAAGGTTAACTAGTTACCAAGAGTTGAGCTCATTTTAGTTTATCATTCAATAAGATGTGATATATGTTACATTCTCAAAAGCACAAAATTGTAGACATTTCTCTGGATTGCTAGCTACCAAATGGAATCAAGGCTATTAAACAACCTTGAAATTTGGACCAATGTAATTCTTGATATACAGGCATATATTGAAGCCCCTTGGGTTCTTGTTTATGTATGTTTTATTATACATTATCAGTTAATTATTTCCCCTTTCCTTATGGACCCTGTTAACTTAATGAAGTCATTCCTTATGATGCACTTTTCATCAAGTTTGATTTTTTTTGTATTTCAAGCAGAAGCACAGCCCGGAACACCCATCAGTACCATCTTCAGAACAAGGCTCATAGCTGATGTGGTACTGCATATTTATGGGATGGTGAACATATGGACACTTTATGGCAGCTAAATCACATCTCTGATGGTGCATGTTCCTACTAATCTCCACTACAGCCAATGACTGAACTTGGACCATGTCGAGAGGAGCACTCTCAGGCATATCCGATCTTCTCAGAATAGAGATACTTCTGTGGTCATGTATATATGTATGAAGTGTCAACTATCTAGTATGGACTGTTCACTTTCAGATCTCACAGACATCTACTTTGCAGGATAAAATAATCATTAACCTTGTATATATACATGTATGTATGCGAGTTATACATTATGATGTTAATGTAATTGTGATGTATGGTATGTGGATGCCATCACTCCCAAGAGTTTGGAGTGCCAGTTCGGGGTATTATATATATATGATAGAGGAACTTCAAGGTGCACTTGAACCAGACTTTGTTAAATATACACTGGCCATTCATAAAATGCATGAAACATGGTATTTTATTAAGTACTGTAAATATATTTAACTACAGTTACTCCATTAAGTTAGAACTTGGGCTGTCTAGGCACCAGCACTTCAAAGGGAAAGCAGGGTTCAAATACTGCATGTCATTAATGTGTATGGACATCTTCATTGATTTTAGGGCATGTGGAGAAGGTTTAACACAGACAGAAGTTCAGTGATGTGCCTGTTTATCTCTAGGCTTGATCATGTTGAGGGAGTAGTTACTCAGAGAACCAAGAATGTGACTGCATAATGTTTTCTGAGCCAGGTTGGAATTTGTGACTGTCGTGACAGTTCATATCGGAGACAACAGGATGGGGTGTAAAATAGCACTGTTGATCCTTCTTTACACCCCCTCTGCCATTGTCATGTGCACAACCAGCCATGATGACGGGCAACTCGCACCTCACTTGTAACTTGTTAATGCAGGGATCTGTACAATAGAAATATTTGTCCATAATTATATGACCTCTCCTGGAAAAATGTATTGTTGTAGACTAGTACATGTCATATATGGGATCTTAAATTATAATTAAATGAATTTAAACTTAAATAGTTTATGTGATCTAGATCAGATTTTGCATTCTTGAAAAAACTTCAGTTGAATGTCTGGTTTCAGAGAACTGGACTTGACGTTAGAAAAGAAATGTGTTTACACTCACATGATGATGCGTCATATCGTCAAATATATGTATCGGTTTAGTTTAACACCAATCTAATTAAAATTAAATCCTATCTGCTCCCCATTTGGATATTTCGCTTGTAGGATCTAACAGGCTTGCAGTAACTCGCGTGTTAACCAATCCCGAGAACGCTTCATAGTGCTTTGAAGGGAACACTGATTACAAAGAATTTTTGGTTGGCTCAGCCGAATTAGCCGGCTCGCTGGCCGGGTGTCTTTTCATGTTGCCGCGGTCCCGACATCGTGGCACCATAACACGGGGTAGATATATGGACTGGTCTTTGGTGTAAACATTGGGGTAAATGGGCACAGTGAACCTATCTCCCCTCCCCGACTGCAAATGGATTAGTCCAGATGCGACCACGATGTCACAATGCTTTTACATATCCATGGTTATGGGCGCCCAGAACACCAAATTCAATTGAAATACGTAAGATCCTATATAGCGACATGTACGATTTGGGAGCATTGATAGGATATTAATTTTTTAAGATTGGTTTAACACAATCATACATCACTTAACTTTGTCATTCCAGTTATCATCATGATATATGATATACATTCTATCTTTCATGTACATATAGACTTGGCTATTTTTTTTCATTTTTATACGCCCGCCCAAAAGGCGGTCGTATTATGGGATGGCGGTTTCCGTCCGTCTGTCCGTCTGTCCGTCTGTCCGGTTCTCGTGTCCGGTCTATATCTGGGACAGTTTCCTATCCACAGCTCCAATTTTTGGTGAGTGGATACCCTACGGGGAGACGATGTGTCGCGTACCAAAATGAAGGTCAAGGTCACAGGTCAAAGGTCACTGGCCTAAAAAACAGGAAATCACTGAAGTGTTCGTGTCCGGTCTATATCTCTGAACGTTTTCTATCCACAGTTGCAATTTTTTGTGAGTGGATACGCCAGGTGGAGACGATGTGTCGCGTACCAAAATTGAGGTCGAGGTCAGAGGTCAAAGGTCACTGTTGCCAAAAATCAGGAAATCATTGATCGTTGACAGTTTTCTATCTAAAGTTCTAATTTTTGGTGAGTGGATGCCCTAGGGGGGGAACGATGTGTTGCATATTAAATGTAGGTCAAGGTCAGAGGTCAAAGGTCAGTGTGATTAAAAAATCAGGAAATCGTTAAAAATTTCTAATTTTTTGTGAGTGGGTTCAATAGGCGGAAATGAAGTGATGCGTACCAAAAATTAGGTCAAGGTCAAAGGTCACCGACCCCAAAATTAGGAAATTATTAAAAATAACATTTTTTGTGTCAGTAGATACATTAAGGGGACACGATGAGTCACATACCAAAATGTAGGTCAAGGTCAAAGGTCAAGGTCACTGTGACCCCAAAATCGTGAAATTGTTAAAAATCATGAATTTTTGTGTCCATTGAGAAATTGAGGGGAGACGGTTTGTCATGTACCAAAATTTAGGTCAAGGTCAAAGGTCAAGGCCACTGTGACCCCAAAATCAGGAAATCATTAAAAATCATGATTTTTTGTGTGCATTGTTAGATTGAGGGAAGACAATGTGTTGTGTATCAAAATTGAGGTCACGGTCACTGTGACCCCAAAATCAGAAATCATTAACAGTCACATTGACATATGCCTGTCGAAGACGAGGTCGTGTAATGCGATGTTGCGTTCTGTCCATTCATCCATTAAAATTTGTTGTCCATGCGATAGCTCTAGTTTCAAGGTATGGATTGGTACCAAACTTTGAGTATACCTTACTCGCATGGCAAAGTGGAGCCATACATATGAGGTCAAAGGTCTAGGTCGCAAAAATGAATCAAGCTTAGCTGACTAAATGTGTTGGAATATTGTTGGAATATTCAAAAGTCTTTCCCCTGCATTTATATGATATTGTCCTGTTGAGTTGTCTCCCATGTTTGAAACGCTTCATTTAGTTAAACTGTTGTGAAATAAAAAACATACATTTACAAATTTAACGGGGAGAGGAGTCCTTTATGAACTTCACACCTGTTTATTAACTCAAGGACAAAGGTTTACTTCATCTCTTTCTTCTTCCTTCATGAAAAATTCTCTCATCTGAAAGGAATTCATTTGCAGGAAAACTACTATTTTCTTGTTCAAGTAGATATAATCAAGGTTCAACATGTATATATGTATACTCAGCACTTCAGTTTATTTGATCATCATGGTCATAATCAAGAAGGACAAAGTGACAAGTTAAAATTATGTCGGCTCATAAATCTATCCATGTTTCCCGCCTGTTTGCTCTGAGAGAAATGAATTATGACTGATATACTTAATCCGGTCAATTATATCATAGTGCCTAGATCTCATTTTAGGATCCATGGTAAAATACTGAGCTTTTCTTGTAATAGTGCTTCACTGCTATAGTCTGGATATCACAGACGACTGCTGTTGCTCTTTTATAACATTGTAAATACAAGTTTGCATTGTGATCCATGATGTAGGGATAGGCTGGATCTACTTCATGTCTAATATATCAGATCTAGAGTCAGTACATGTACTGGTAGTTTCTTGTGACTTTTCTTTTTTCATGGCCTCAAGCTGAGACAGTTTCGTATGTCTATACTTCAGAACTATCTTGCGATACTGTCCTTGGGAAGAATTCATCAACCTCATTGTGGTTCCCCAGTCTTCTGAATTAATAAGGTCACCCCTTTACAGATATCCTAAGTCATCAGACACAAATGAGAATGTATCCAAAGGAATAAAAATTATGTCGCAAAACATTAGTATGATTCATAGTTTGTTACCTTATACATACTTGGTCTGGGCTTCCTCTATAACCCTTCAGCCATGACGTCTGATAGTGTATGACGTCTATGACAACTCGGATACGCGTGATGACGAGCTATCGGGAGTACCACCTGTCTCCTTTCTCGGTACCCAGCTATATCGTACCTGAAAAACTATGGGTGATAAATACGGGAAGTTCATTTATTTGCTTTTCTTCTGATCTGATGCTACCCGAGTGGACATTTTCTTATTTTCTTTTATTTTGGATCTAAATTCCCAAAATCCATAATCTATCGGGTTCCTCCGAACTAACGCCATTGGATGCATGGAATGGGTTTATGTTTATACAATATATCAAGAACAAGTTTGAATCAGATCTAATAATAAGCCACATCGTAATCCCAGAAGTACCGCATATTACCGCATATTCATGCAAGGCGCGAGACTGGAGGGTAGGTTCAAGCACATGTTTTTTTCGCGAGAGTCCGCAAAACCACCATCTTGGGAAGTTTACTTGCGCTAAAATTATTCTAACAACATTTATTGTGTGGAATTTCTTGAACTGTTGAATCGGCACTCCGACAAACCTGCCTATGAAGGACCGTTCGCGCCATAATTCGTCGAAAACCTACGTTCGTGAAGTTAGAGAGCAGTTCACAGTACACAGTTCACAATTCAGTCGGCGATTCAGTGGACCAGTCATTATTTGGAATATGAATAACATTCTGACGTATATCGCCTCAATTAAGACAGATAGGGTCTTCATATTTGGCAGTTATACAACACTCGTCAAGTCCTACACGCTGACCTAATCAGTTTCCATTTCCGCCGCTAGGGGGCAGTGCTGCGAATAGCCGACTGATAGAATTTGAATAGCCTACCGGCCTATATCTCCCGATCTATAGAGGATAGGGTCTTCATATTTGGCAGTTATACAACACTCGTCAAGTCCTACACGCTGACGTAATTAGTTTCCACTTTACCGCCGCTAGGGGGCGGTGCTGCGAATAGCCGACTGCTAGAATTTGAATAACCTACTGGCCTATATCTCCCGATCTGGAGTGGATATGTCCTCCATATTTGATAGTTATACAACACTCGTCAAGTTCTACACGCTGACCTAATTAGTTCCCACTTCCGCCACTAGGGGGCGGTGCTGCGAATAGCCGACTGATAGAATTTGAATAGCCTACTGGCCTGTATTTCCCGATCTATAGAGGATAGGGCCTTCATATTTGGCAGTTATACAACACTCGTCAAGTCCTACACTTTGATCTAATTAGTTTTCATTTCCGCCGCTAGGGGGTGGTGCTGCGAATAGCCGACTGATAGAACTTGAATAGCCTACTGGCTTATATCTCCCGATCTATAGAGGATATGGTCTTCATATTTGGCAGTTATACAACACTCGTCAAGTCCTACACGCTGGCCTAATCAGTTTCCATTTCCGCTGTTAGGGGGCGGTGCTGCGAATAGCTGACTGATAGAATTTGAATAGTCTACTGGCCTATATCTCCCGATCTATAGAGGATAGGGTCTTCATATTTGGCAGTTATACAACACTCGTCAAGTCCTACACGCTGACCTAATTAGTTTCCACTTCCGCCGTCAGGGGGCGGTGCTGTGAATAACCGACTGATGGAATTTGAATAGTCTACTGGCCTATATCTCCCGATCTATAGAGGATATGGTCTTCATATTTGGCAGTTATACAACACTCGTCAGGTCCTACACGCTGACCTAATTAGTTTCCACTTCCGCCGCTAGGGTGCGGTGCTGCGAATAGCCGACTGATAGAATTTGAATAGCCTACTGGCCTATATCTCCCGATCTGTAGAGGATAGGGCCTTCATATTTGGCAGTTATACAACACTCGTCAAGTCCTACACGCTGACCTAATTAGTTCTCACTTTCCTGCTTAGGGCGGTGCTGTATTGGGCCGACTGATAGAGGCCTTGAATATTTACTGGTTTATCTCCCGGGATCTGTAGAGGATAGGGCCTTCATATTTGGCAGTTATAGGCTATTCAAATTCTATCAGTCGGCTATTCGCAGCACCGCCCCCTAGCGGCGGGAATGGAACCTAATTAGGTCAGCGTGTAGGAGTTGACGAGTGTTGTATAACTGCCTAATATGAAGGCCCTATCCTCTATAGATCGGGAGATATAGGCCAGTAGGCTATTCAAATTCCATCAGTCGCTATTCGCAGCAACCGCTCCTAGCGGCGGAAGTGGAAACCAATTAGGTTAGCTTGTAGACTTGACGAGTGTTGTATAACTGCCAAATATGAAGACCCTATCCTCTATAGATCGGGAGATATAGGCCAGTAGGCTATTCAAATTCTATCTGTCGGTTATTCACATCACCGCCCCCTAGAGGCGGAAGTGGAAACTAATTAGGTCAGCGTGTAGGACTTGACGAGTGTTGTATAACTGCCAAATATGAAGACCCTATCCTCTATAGATCGGGATATATAGGCCAGTAGGCTATTCAAATTCTATCAATCGGCTATTCACAGCACCGCCCCATAGCGTCGGAAGTGGAAACTAATTAGGTCAGCGTGTAGGACTTGACGAGTGTTGTATAACTGCCAAATATCAAGACCATATCCGCTATAGATCGGGAGATATAAGCCAGTAGGCTATTCAAATTCTATCAGTCGGCTATTCGCAGCACCGCCCCCCTAGCGGCGGAAATGGAAACTAATTAGATCAGCGTGTAGGACTTGACGAGTGTTGTATAACTGCCAAATATGAAGGCCCTATCCTCTATAGATCGGGAGATATAGGCCAGTAGGCTATTCAAATTCTATCAGTCGGCTATTCGCAGCACCGCCCCCTAGCGGCGGAAATGGAAACTAATTAGGTCAGCGTGTA
>JAVTVY010034875.1:0-146408 GCA_036873755.1 Hanleya hanleyi | reverse complement strand
GGGTATGGTCCTTCCGATATTTTCATTATGGCTAGATAGCTGAAAAGTACCAACCTTTACCTCTATGCCTTTTTTTATTGAAGCATCTATTGAAACCTTCGTCTGATGCTGTGATGACGTCACCACGACTGAATAATAATGGTGATAATTTTGGGGTTATTTTATTTTCTCATTTTTACTTGAACCAAATGAAGTGGTAAATCCTGTTATGTTTCTTTGAAGAGCGTAAGCGGCCAAACAGTGGCCGTGCGGAAGACATGGAGAAGGACAATTAAGGAAATATTCCGAGATATTGCGATATTTCCATTGATTCTCATCTTGATTACCAATCGTCTTTCATATCCGTATCTTCCCACCAAATGTTGTTCTTCTGCCATTATTGATATGAATCTGACGAAATGGAATTTTCCTCTTAATCTACCATATTCGGCCTCCAGACTTTTGTTATAATTGCAATTAACCTTGATGAGTACAAATACTTTCTCAATTTACAAATGCTACCGCTACATCATATGGTCACACTTTATGATGAGCTAATGATGGCCATCTTAGAATTTGCATCGTTTTTAAGACGTTACCCTTTTTTCCATCTTGTCCACCGATTGTTTGCTAATCCAGGTTGATCAACATGGTATACCAGCAAATTTTGTGCTTTAGTCCTGCAAACGTGTTGAACGGGTAATCCACTCGGTGGTGCCAACTGCAAATTTGTTTCATAGCCAGAGATGGCCATATGTGTTAGATGTCTGTATTTGAAATGCGATGTTTGCTTCTTAAAATGCATAAACATTGCCATTTTAGAGCTTTTCTGAAGATTTTGATACCACTATTACCTCTGGACATTATCCCATGAAAGCTGATGCCTGCTGGGAGCTGCGTAAATGTATGCCCAATGGCCTCTTTCAGGGATTGCGAAAGATAGAAATGCAGAAAATCCAATACCACCAACATCGTCTCCAAACACACATGCTAGATCTACTGATGAATCTGATGGTGGCAAAATATCCTGATCAACAAGGTGATTCCTTGATGACTCCAGACCCGCTACCAGGCCATTACCTCCCTCTATGTCTTCTACTGTCGAGAGCCCTAGCAAACGGCTTTTTCGAACGTAAATAATTCATTGATGACGTCGCCTACTCTGTCAGCCAATCAAGTGATTCGCTTTGCTTTGATCAAAGGTCACAAGGGTCCGGCGCTGAGGTCGGAATGCCAGTGTGCGTCATTCAGGATCTCAGCCAGACAGAAGCGCCACAAGACCACTCCACAATTAGCTGTTTAAATGAATGTCAACTGGTCTCATGAGAGTTAAGGTAGACCATGGTATTCGCGATGATGATTCGTACCTGGATGTATAACTTTGGTCCGAAAGAAAACGAATATGTTAAGGAAACCATGCTAACTGCCCATATGCCATTATGATGACATGATTCGCCTTAAAATTAGGCACATGGATGACCAGGCAGTTTGGAAATATTGTTTGGAAGTTGAATGTAGCTAAATCTTTTGAAATCGTGTCTGTGACAGGTTTAGCTCTTCAGATAACCATATACCATTACATAAATGATGAATGGTCCCTGCATCATCAAACCTCCCGGATCATCACACCAACCTGCCCTAATTACACATTTTTCCGCATACAGTCATGACCTGTTCTGGAGAATTGTGATGGTGATACTATCGTGTATAACACCCTGGGAATTTCTGCATCAATAATCGAAAGCCCTTATTCACAAGACACTAATAACTCGAACTTCTACACAGGCATAGCAAGGTAGTATTTTATGCAAGGAAATTTGACAACAGTTTCGAATGAGGCTGAAATTGGAGACATCATGATGTTCGTTTCATATCATCAAATCTGGTTGAACGTTCATATGGGTCATATACTAAAATCTCCATACAGCTTTATCATTACTGTTGACAATTGTCGATTCCGAACTGGTTCAATAGTTGATAGCGGTATCCATTTTACATCACATACCATGCAATTATGGTTAGAAACGATTTCCAGCTGACAAAACCGGTCAGACACATTTTATTGAATTGAACAGAATAGTCTCCAGATTTGAATTCTTTGTGGCTTTGGTGGTTAAATCTTATACAATCCCTTTGTCTCTTTCCTTCACTGACTTACTCTATTTAATACCACACCGAAACGCGGTGGTAAAGTAACCTGAGTTTGTCTATGTTGAAAACTTGACACGAACATCGCCTGTGCTTTCAATCGCCCACGCTGATGTTAGCAATCTACTCCTGCCGCATAGTCGATATTCTACTCCTACCAACAAGATTCTGGTTCCGTTCTTAACACACATTCAAGTTCTCACGCTGGGGCGAGATATTACCAAGTTGCCAGTATGTATTTGGGATGGACACTCAACAATCATGATACACGTTGCACAGGAAATGTACTCTATGTCGAGTAGAAATTGTCAACAAAAAAATAGTAATACTAGTTTGACAGTTTATTTTTACACAACACTACCATGAGTTAAATTTGCTCTCGCTCTCCCATCGTTTGGCATGTTTTTGCTTCGAAGAACCTGCTATTATTTAATCGATGGGATATTTTAATTTTAATATAATATTCACCCCCAAATGGCAAATAACACCTCCAACTCACACTTATAATGAAAGAGATAAAGGACATGTATATATGTGTTACTCTGGCGAGATACGATGATGTAATTAAACGCTTTATCAGTTTATTTAGCATTTTATCATAGCATAGGACAAAAATGTATAGGGTATAATCGTTTAGCTCTTTAGACATAGATTTAAAGAAAATATCTGGTGGGCCATACCCCGTCATCCTCAACGTTTGACTTGGAGTAAGGATAAGGCCAGGTTTCATAAAACGAGCTAAGCTACTGAACTTCAAAGGTTATAACCTATGGGTAACAACTACATAATAATACCACTTTAGGAAACATTGATGGAATCTGCTACCTCAAATGGCATCAACTGAATAGGAAGTATGTATTGAAAATGGACTGAACGGCCGGCAAAAACTGATTTTCCGTGTTATGACGTCATAGTGACGTCCTCAAGGGATTATGTTAATTTATCATTACTGGTTTCTATAAACAAGGACCTAAACGCAGTGTGTGGAAAAATTTAGCCCTCTAGCAGCAAGAATGATAAAAATATGCGACGAACCGTAACCCACCCCCAATATTTGGGTTAAGAATGGGGGCGGGGTAGGGTTCCGAAAGTGTGCTATAGCTACCCATAAGTTGCCGATCTGCAACTGTTAGCACATATGGCTAACATCTACATAGAAATACCTCTTCAATGAACATGAATCAAATCTACTATGCAAAGTGGTACAAGCAGAATTTGAAAAAATCAATTTGAAAATGGACAAAAAAGAGACAATAAACTGCTCACTGGGTTATTACGTCACTGTGACGTCACCAAATGATTATATAACATAATCTTTGTCTCTTTCAATAGAAGAGTACCTATGCCCGAAGTGTGCGAAGTTTTAGATCTCTAGAGGGAAGTATAAGAAAAATATCCGAGGGACCATTACAAGCGTCTAGTCCGTCATCCATAATTCAGCCGTCGTCCATTAGAGAATATCCGCGTCCATAATCCAAAGACCTATTCCATATTCCATATAACAGTATTAGCACCAAATTCAAAAAGACAATCATAGTATACATAAACATAGGCTTGTTTCCTGCAAGAGAGAAGCGGTCAACAGTTTTCAATGATGCCGGCAAGACATCATGATGTTCCAAAAATATCAAATCCGTATCGCTGATCAGTATTCTTAATCCATAATTCGTTGTAAAGTCGTCATCTAAAGAATGATGTATCTCAGCCACGCTTTGATTGTGCCTGTTCATATGAGTACCATGAGGATCTTGAAGTACATGGGTTCATGCCCCACCCCTCAAGTTTGGATTTAGAACTGGGAAAGGGGTAGGATTGAAAAGGCGTGGTATACTACCCTTAAGCTACCGATCTGCAACGGTTATCACATATGGATAACATCTACAGACATGTACCTCTTCAAAAAACATTACTAGAATTTGCCACCTCAGGTGGTACCAGTTTCGACTCTGGCCCATGGACTAGATAGAGTTCTTCTTTGCCACATGGATACATTATTAGTTATTCAGGTTTTTCCCAGGGTGTATGAAAAGTTATGACCCTCCCTGAAACTCATACACCCTGAGGCGTTAGCCGAAGGGTGTATGAGTTTCAGGGAGGGTCATAACTTTTCATACACCCTGGGAAAAACCTGAATAACGAATTTATTATCCCGAAAGCATTTCTTAATTAATATATCGAAATATAGTGTTAAAAGGGCAATTTTGCTGAAACTTTACCACGGAAATTCAGCATATATGTGTCTGTCCATTTACGAAACCGGTCTCCGTTTTTACAAAACGCGTTGTTTACGCGAGTAGGCCTACTGTAGACGCGCAACACGGACGCCGAGCTGTGACAAGTGTTCAATTTTGACCCTAAATATAACCATTTACTAGGTATGTGTGTCTAAAAGATTGATTGAACGTGATGCAGCAAATCTTCCTTTCATCAAATATCAACGGTTGTGTTTAATATTGTGTGTTGATTTCGGGAAATGATCGTTGAAAGCGCACAACTCGCCGACCTTGGTTCTTTCGCGTGGCTAGAAGACGCTTCATGTTGGTTATATTTGTATTCTCGACATGCGAGAAGAGAATACGCGGATTATGGTGGTATTCTGGTCAATATCATGGTATCTCACGCCAGAAATAGTGGAAAATTTTAGTTGGAAGTCTTGAAGTGAAGATCCGCCATGTCTACTTTCGCACGTGAATCGTGAATTTTTATCTCCTGGGAGCCCTTCCGTTAGAGGTACCGTTCGGCCACACCGTTCAATATGGATCAGTATACCGCATTAAGATGATTGGTCACGTGATCGATCAGACCGGTCGGGCGCTGACATGGAAAGATCCGGGTGTACGGATTTTTACACCCTAGTAAACTGACCAATGAAAATGCTACGATTTAGGTTGAGGGATAATAATGTAATGTATGCTCGAGCTGATGGGCGTGTAGACTGGCATCAAAATCATCAAGCTTTGCGGTATACATGAAACTTATGACAATCTACATCCCTGAAATGATGCCCGAGTTAAAACAACGACTGGTCCATGGGTACCGTATGTCCAAGTTTGGAACCGATCTATAACCTTGAATTGGAAAAACCACAGAGGATTGAACCAAATGTTAACTGACGAAAATAGCTATCGCATTATACAGCGGGCGTATAAACATGAAATATCCTTAAAGTTTTGGTAACTGCATGATTAATACTATACGAGGTTCACTTCAGAATGGTGAGCATTATCCAAACGGCGTACTACTCCTACAAGAATTCTTTAGCCATAAAGCATTCTTTAGCTCTACTACATGCAAGAGATATCATTCATGGGATGTTTCTTTGTTTATAGAGTTGCTTGAATTTCTCATTAAAAATATCTATGTGAAATTTGGCAACACAATATATCAACAGCATATAGGTATTCCAATGGGTATTAATTGTGCACCCCTATTGGCTGACCTATATCTGTTCTCTGACGAATATGACTATATGCAAGCGCTTTCAAAAACCGATCCATTCAAAGTCCGTTCCTTCTCATTCACCAAAAGCTATATAGACGATCCTCTCGCTGTGGATAATCGCTATATAAATGACACAGTGAAGGATATATATCCACCTTCACTGGATTTGAAGGAAACTACAGATAACCCTACGGGCACATCGTATTTAGACCTATATCTCTATAAAAATGAAGCGGGCCTTCTCTCTCGTCGATTGTATGACAAAAGAGATGATTACAATTTCGACATCGTAAACTATCCCTTTCTGGACAGTAATATTCCAATGGGACCTGCATATGGCGTATACATATCACGCCTGGTAGCATTTGCTACATCCTGTGTTTAATGTGATGATTTTAATCGTCACAAAACATTGTTGCAGAAACTTATAAAATAGGGCTACACCACCAAGCGCCTCCACTCAAAGTTTCTCAAATTTGGTGATACATATCGCATGCTGATAGCAAAATACGAGCGTAGCGTGCAAGATCTATGGCGTTACGTTTCGTAACTTGTGTCTAATTCCGCTTAACCCGGGGCTTGGGGCCGTATAAACCCATGTACTTCAAGATCCTCATGGTACTCATATGAACAGTCACAATCAAAGCGTGACTGAGATACATCATTCTTAGATGACGACTTTACAACGAATATTATGGATTAAGAATACTGATCAGCGATACGGATTTGATATTTTTGGAACATCATGATGTCTTGCCGGCATCATTGAAAACTGTTGAACGCTTCTCTCTTGCAGGAAACAAGCCTATGTTTATGTATACTATGATTATCTTTTTGAACTTGGTGCTAATACTGTTATATGGAATATGGAATAGGTCTTTGGATTATGGACGCGGATATTCCCTAATGGACGACGGCTGAATTATGAATGACGGACCAGACGCTTGTAATTACAATATTTTTTAGATTACTTATTAAACTCTCATTGAACCATCCAGAGAAAAAGCCATTCAACAGGACTTAATGTTGAATCCAGGAAATGCTGGGACCTATGCTATACCGTGATAACTTCTCGTTGGTTATTATCGTACGTTATCGTAGAACTGTTAACTTTGGAAGATTATTCGGGAAAAGATCACCAGGTTCAATATATTTTCAGTAGATCACCATCGACAGCAGTTAGCCATGCACTTATCGCCTTATAGAGCTCTCTGTACGCTGACATGTATACTTCGATCTCGGTCTGCTTCATTGCATCCCTGCCTTTTAATTATTATCAATCCTCCCATCTATATGGATTAGATGACGGCAGATTGCGACCGGCGGATACAATTCAAAGAATCGTTGTTTGCTGGTAGATCGCCTTCCAGATATACATGTAGATAGGTTATGTAGAGTCTGTCCTGGCATATTTTTATCTAATTCTACATTCAGAATCAAGTTTCCTTTGTCGTTTCTTGTAGGAGCGTTACAATCTTATTACATATTGGGAGCCAATATCTTCGACCAATATCACCTATCTCGCTCGGGCGTATTTTCCCTAGTGTTCTTATTTCATGCAAACAATTTTTTTAGTTGCTGAGAGCATATTCAATATTTTCAAACGTGTTTGACCTTATATTGATATATTTATTAAAAAAAAATGGCACTGACGAAAGAAACGCCGCATATTTCTTTGAGCAAGTTGTCTGTCAGAACATGTGAAGAGAATTCAACGCGTGGTATGTTCGGATAGCACAGTAAGTAATTATTCTAACATTTTCCCATTGTGATATTCCGCTTAATTTGCGACATAGAAGAAGATATTGTAAACCGCAATATTTCCTAGAATTGATTAGACGAGTGATACTATTAGTTATACGTCGCCCTTCCGGGGTAATACGGGATGAGATTTGGTTTCTCTCGCCATATTTTTCCGAGATTAAGCTTAATGTTCCAGTATTTTATACGTTTCTGATTTTCAGAATAGAACATAAGAGATGAAGCTGAATTTGAAGTTAGATTGTTCATTCTTTATCACCGAAGCCCACCGGTATTTCACACGGAAACCGGGTTCATTGTTCACAGATTGCGCCTCGGAAAAATATGGCGAGAGAAACCAAATCTCATCCCGTATTACCCCGGAAGGGCGATGTATAACGAATTTATCATATCTCAGAGCATTAAGAATCACTTTGGACTTCAAGGCCGACATAATGGAACGGACTTCGATCGGACTTGCACTGGTTTCAGAATGATCCACAGCATGCACCGGAAAAAATGAACACAAAGACAAATGTATCATTTTTACAATCCTCATCTTTAAAACGTATTAAGGGAGGAGCAAAGATAACGATAACATATATTATCATATCTCAGAGAAGCATGTAGACTTTTGATTGGCTGACAGACCTCATGTGTGATGCTGTATTGTCAACTTGCTGGTCGAATATATATCGTATACCCCCGTCGCCAAGGGCAACGAACAGGTGTTCACTAGATTCCATCGTCTGCTAAACAAAATGGCTGAATCAGGCAAACGTTTCGCGTCTCACACGGACGATGAAGTTGTTGAAAAGCGGGCTAATATTATTCCCAGCAACACAAAAAATCGAACAAAGCGTCCGCCAGAACTTTGAAGTATTACCTGAAAGAGAAGGGACAGAGTGAAGAATTCGAAGGATTCTCGGCCGAGAGGTTAGCAGAGGTACTCAGTCATTTTTATTTGGATGCCCGAAAACAAGACGGAGAATTGTACAAAACATCCACTCTCGAAAACTTTCGACATTCTCTGAATCGTTACCTGAAGGCCCCACCGTATTTGAAAACTTTTGATTTGATTAGAAATTCGGAATTTAATGAAGCCAACGAGTGCTTCAAAACCGCACTTGCAGAGTTGAAGGCATCTGGAAAAGGCGACACCGATCATTATGAGCCCATAAACGAGTCCGATCGTTGTAAACTCTACAAGTCTGTTCTCATGTCCCCAAAAACCCCAACTGGGCTTGCAAATAAAGTTCAGTTCGATGTACGTCTGTTCTTCTTTAGAAGGGGAGTGGAGAATATGGAAAAGATGACAAAAAACACATTCATCATCAAGCGGAACCAGAAAACTGGGCAGAGGTATGTGAAAAAAAAGGAGGATGAACTCACAAAAAATCGCCGGCCCAGCAAAAAGAGGGTGTTACCGGATTCATGCCTGAAGAAGAAGGTTCCCCGTTCTGTCCTGTTGCTTCATTCGAAAGTTATATCTCCAAACTCCATCCGAAATGTGATCGCTTGTGGCAGTACCCGGTTGATAGTTTCCTCGACGACGATAAAGTTTGGTATTATAACAAACCTATTGGGAAACACCACTTGGCAGCCTTCATGACCAACCTGGGCACTCGTCTGAAACTTTCTGAACCATACACTAACCACAGTATACGAGCAACCGGCATCACCATCCTTGGTAGAAACAACTATTCAGCATCTCAAATAATGGCTGTCACAGGTCACAGATCTGTCTCGTCGCTGTCGGTTTACCAGCGAGTAAGTGATGGCGAGAAACTGCAAATGGGCCACACGGTTGCGTCAGTAGCCTTTCCTGACACGATGGGTTCAACCCGAAATACGAATACCGGTACGCATACACTTCCAGTAAATGTTCTTGTCAAACCCCATCCTGCAGAAACTGTGCCATCATCTTCTCAGTACCCTGCACCCACGTCAAATGATGCCACGTCGGCCGTGTTACACACCCAGTATGTACGAGCAGAAGGCCATGCCGACGACTTTGATTTTGATCTTAATCAGCTGTTTTGTGAATTCGACAGCACCGCTGTCCCGCCCACATCGTGTGACATTCCCACAGCTATCCTGGTCGCCGCAAATCCCTCAGCGCCAATGTTCAATAACTGCACAATAAATGCAATCAACATGATCGTGCGAAAATGAAGCAAATACCTATACTTCTGCCAAATTGTGCAGGACAGTTTGATTTTTCCGATTTTTCTCTCGAACTGTAAATTTAAGTCAGTTCATGTTGGTCCTTCTCCTGTGTGATGTTATGGAAACATGACACAAGTGACACTGTCGAGTGACACGGTGTTGAATTATAGACAGAATGGAAATGTAACAGTTCACACGTGTATTTGAAACTTACATATCCACGCAACAGATGTGAATCCGGAACGGGTCTTTCGATGTATTTATTAACAAAAGGTATATAATCTAGATATTATACTCGTCGATGGCTATTAAATATTAAATATGAAATTGAGATTAAACTTAATGTTCCAGTATTTTATACGTTTCTGATTTTCAGAATAGAACATAAGAGATGAAGCTGAATTTGAAGTTAGATTGTTCATTCTTTATCACCGAAGCCCACCGGTATTTCACACGGAAACCGGGTTCATTGTTCACAGATTGCGCCTCGGAAAAATATGGCGAGAGAAACCAAATCTCATCCCGTATTACCCCGGAAGGGCGATGTATAACGAATTTATCATATCTCAGAGCATTAAGAATCACTTTGGACTTCAAGGCCGACATAATGGAACGGACTTCGATCGGACTTGCACTGGTTTCAGAACGATCCACAGCATGCACCGAAAAAATGAACACAAAGACAAATGTATCATTTTTACAATCCTCATCTTTAAAACGTACTAAGGGAGGAGCAAAGATAACGATAACATATACTGTAATCCGTGAACAATGAACCCGGTTTCCGTGTGAAATACCGGTGGGCTTCGGTGATAAAGAATGAACAATCTAACTTCAAATTCAGCTTCATCTCTTATGGTCTATTCTGAAAATCAGAAACGTATAAAATACTGGAACATTAAGCTTAATCTCAATTTCATATTTAATATTTAATAGCCATCGACGAGTATAATATCTAGATTATATACCTTTTGTTAATAAATACATCGAAAGACCCGTTCCGGATTCACATCTGTTGCGTGGATATGTAAGTTTCAAATACACGTGTGAACTGTTACATTTTCATTCTGTCTATAATTCAACACCGTGTCACTCGACAGTTTCACTTGTGTCATGTTTCCATAACATCACACAGGAGAAGGACCAACATGAACTGACTTAAATTTACAGTTCGAGAGAAAAATCGGAAAAATCAAACTGTCCTGCACAATTTGGCAGAAATATAGGTATTTGCTTCATTTTCGCACGATGATGTTGATTGCATTTATTGTGCAGTTATTGAACATTGGCGCTGAGCGATTTGCGGCGACCAGGATAGCTGTGGGAATGTCACACGATGTGGGCGGGACCGCGGTGCTGTCGAATTCACAAAACAGCTGATTAAGATCAAAATCAAAGTCGTCGGCATGGCCTTCTGCTCGTACATCCTGGGTGTGTAACACGGCCGACGTGGCATCATTTGACGTGGGTGCAGGGTACTGAGAAGATGATGGCACAGTTTCTGCAGGATGGGGTTTGACAAGAACATTTACTGGAAGTGTATGCGTACCGGTATTCGTATTTCGGGTTGAACCCATCGTGTCAGGAAAGGCTACTGACGCAACCGTGTGGCCCATTTGCAGTTTCTCGCCATCACTTACTCGCTGGTAAACCGACAGCGACGAGACAGATCTGTGACCTGTGACAGCCATTATTTGAGATGCTGAATAGTTGTTTCTACCAAGGATGGTGGTGCCGGTTGCTCGTATACTGTGGTTAGTGTATGGTTCAGAAAGTTTCAGACGAGTGCCCAGGTTGGTCATGAAGGCTGCCAAGCGGTGTTTCCCAATAGGTTTGTTATAATACCAAACTTTATCGTCGTCGAGGAAACTATCAACCGGGTACTGCCACAAGCGATCACATTTCGGATGGAGTTTGGAGATATAACTTTCGAATGAAGCAACAGGACAGAACGGGGAACCTTCTTCAGGCATGAATCCGGTAACACCCTCTTTTTGCTGGGCCCGGCGATTTTTTGTGAGTTCATCCTCCTTTTTTTCACATACCTCTGCCCAGTTTTCGGGTCCCGCTTGATGATGAATGTGTTTTTTGTCATCTTTTCCATATTCTCCACTCCCCTTCTAAAGAAGAACAGACGTACATCGAACTGAACTTTATTTGCAAGCCCAGTTGGGTTTTTTGGGGACATGAGAACAGACTTGTAGAGTTTACAACGATCGGACTCGTTTATGGGCTCATAATGATCGGTGTCGCCTTTTCCAGATGCCTTCAACTCTGCAAGTGCGATTTTGAAGCACTCGTTGGCTTCATTAAACTCCGAATTTCTAATCAAATCAAAAGTTTTCAAATACGGTGGGGCCTTCAGGTAACGATTCAGAGAATGTCGAGTTTTCGAGAGTGGATGTTTTGTACAATTCTCCGTCTTGTTTTCGGGCATCCAAATAAAAATGACTGAGTACCTCTGCTAACCTCTCGGCCGAGAATCCTTCGAATTCTTCACTCTGTCCCTTCTCTTTCAGGTAATACTTCAAAGTTCTGGCGGACGCTTTGTTCGATTTTTTTGTGTTGCTGGGAATAATATTAGCCCGCTTTCAACAACTTCATCGTCCGAGTGAGACGCGAAACGTTTGCCTGATTCAGCCATTTTGTTTAGCAGACGATGGAATCTAGTGAACACCTGTTCGTTGCCCTTGGCGACGGGGGTATACGATATATATTCGACCAGCAAGTTGACAATACAGCATCACACATGAGGTCTGTCAGCCAATCAAAAGTCTACATGCTTCTCTGAGATATGATAAAATAGTATCCAGGTATATTTGTAAACGAGTCGACTTTGGCCAGATGAGGTCACCTCGAATAACCATAGCTATCTGTATGTATGATCAACTTATTTGTTTCGGCATATTTCATCTCCGTCCGAATGGGTGTGAGCGTAATCGCTGTAGATCACGCGATGTACACTTGATACAGCGAAGTAGGGATTCTCCGTTGATTGAGTGGTAGGGTTTCCACAAATTTTGATTGCAGATTTGAGTGGGCGCCATATTAAGGGTTGTAGGGTTAATGGATTTGTAACTACATTGGAACTCTATAGATATAACATATATTTGTTCAACTTCCCTAAGTGGAAAAGTTATTTTTCTTCTGCACACATTGCTGATAGCAAAATACGAGCGTAGCGTGCAAGATCTATGGCGTTACGTTTCGTAATTTGTGTCTAATTCCGCTTAACCCGGGGCTAGGGGCCGTATGAACCCATGTACTTCAAGAACCTCATGGTACTCATATGAACAGTCACAATCAAAGCGTGACTGAGATACATCATTCTTTAGATGACGACTTTACAACGAATATTATGGATTAAGAATACTGATCAGCGATACGGATTTGATATTTTCGGAACATCATGATGTCTTGCCGGCATCATTGAAAACTGTTGACCGTTTCTCTCTTGTAGGAAACAAGCCTATGTTTATGTATACTATGATTGTCTTTTGAATTTGGTGCTAATACTGTTATATGGAATATGGAATAGGTCTTTGGATTATGGACGCGGATATTCTCTAATGGACGACGGCTGAATTATGAATGACGGATCTGACGTTTGTAATTCCGAAGAACGAAAGAACGAACCCCTTTTACTGGAGCGACTCCAGGTTAGGTGTTCATTTTGTCGCCAACGAATCTACTCATATATGTTATATGTGTTTTCAATTTGAGCAATTATTTTATAACTGGGGTTCAAACATTAGACTCAATCGATGTTCCTAGACATCTGGCCCAAAACAAATCTCCTCTGAATAAACATTGTACAAATGTACAAATATGGACGGAGAGAATCAGAAGCCTAAAATAATTGAATTACTTGAAATACAATAAATATAATTTAGTTCCACCATCTACACCATTCGATGGTTATTAGTGCTGGGTTTTTGGACAAGGATGTCCGAGGAGAACTTTTATCTTTATATTCTAAACTAATTGAATGCTGAATCCTACATACGATTTTGAAGTCCGTCGACCCACGAGCGGTTGACAATTCTTGAGCGTTCAAGTGAGGCTGTTTCTGTACAGAGAGGCAAACTTTAAGTGTATGACCGCCAATCCACCAGACAGGTATTTTTCATTCGAGATTTTCCCTTGTTTTCTCTCGGTTCTCCAGCGATCAAATTCAAAGGCGAGGTATTTGGTCATAATTCAGTTATATATTATGTGTTATGAGAAGATCAACAATAGCCTTATTTGCCTCATGTGAGTGAATGAGGGAATATGAGATTTAACGTCGCTTTCAACCATTTTTCAGTCGTATCACGTTGGTACATGATCGTGAACCAGATGTAGGGTCGGTAACGGACATCGAAAACATATTTATTTATTGATAGAATGACGACCATCTGATGTATATAATCAAAAAGGTCTTAGCTGAATACCTCTATTTTTTTTAAATCCGCGTTTTATTTTGCCTCCCGTTATGTGTACCTTCCTGAAAGATCGATTAATCTGTGTTCAATCCTTCTGCGAACCATTCATTAAAGGGTATTTAAGCGACGAGCAATTATCGCTGACGAAAAAGAGTAACCACCAATAAATAATGTAAAATTTGTTCACTTTGAAAACACTTCATCCCTCCAGACAATCCTTATCTCTTGTGCGGGTCTACGTAAGGAACCGGTATCAGATCACCATTCACTACACTTCCAACTGTTATATAGATGAACTATTATGTCTTCTTCGCCCCCGTGAACCACATGTCGTGACAGAGTAAATGATGCTGATGACCCCTCCTTTGGTCCTAATCTCTTGGTCTACTTCTATCTGGACAGACGGATGAGACAATACAGGCTTTGGTGATGATCAATATAAGTGTGAACTTGACCGTCAGGAACCTCTCTTCTGATACCAGCATGCCATGCCTACAGTTATCCCATATACATGCCAAATCCCTCATTCATCACAAATACCTCATCGATTGAAAGAGAACTTATACGTGTCGCTAATGGAACGGCGTGAATTATCTGTAATCACATTGCTGTCGTCTCCTCAGAACTCGCTGATATTTTCATCAAATATACTATCAAAAGGACGAATTATTGAGATCGATTCCAGTAAGTCGATCGTTCAGCCTAGAGCTTGGGTATGGGAACGTGCTTTTTGGAACTGCTTTCAGCAAGATATACCATCAAGAATGGCGAAATACGACTTGTAGCGACAGCTGTATCTCCGACACAACTTAGAGACACAAGAAAACTTTGGCGGAAACGTTTGTAGCTTATAATCTGCGTATTACAAGCCAATTACGTGTGCAACTGGTGAATACAGGTCACGATGCACCATTATGGTTAAAAAAATCGTCGATTTGTTTGTTTTCATTAAAGGTTTGACTAATGTAGTTCGCGCAAGGACCCATCTGGAAAGTGTGAGGTTAGCCAGAAGTTAAGTGCTTGCTGGCAAAATGTGTACATGATCCGCATGTCGAACTAGGACTTTGAAAGTAATGTTCTCTGGTTGACGTATTAAGTCACTTCACATAGCCTGATGTAAGATTTCGCGCTGTGGCATTACATGAGACCCATCATCAAGTCACTATTTTTTTATTGATGTGTGTCATTGTAAATTAAGCCTAGATCGACTTTCTCTACACATCAATCCGATCCGCGTGTTTTACTGTTTCGAGTTTTTAGTAACTCGCAGTTCAATGTCACACATTTTACTGCAGATGTACAGGTGAATAACTTGATCATGTATCGATTTGGTATCTCAGCCATAATAAAATAGTACTAAAGGACATTTATTCGATGAATTCATTATAACAGAATTAATATTAATGCGTTAACCACGAATCATGTCGTTTTACGATATGAAACTAGTTGTATCACTCCACGGCACGTCTGCGAAGTATGGCTCGAGAAAACACCTGTTACTCGTCCAATATCAAGATGGTCGCTGCCATGGTAAGTGAATTCAGATATCCGGCGATGCTGCGCCGCCGGAAATAAAATCCGCTTGTCCCTTGGGTAGATTCAGCATGACGAGTAATTTCTCTCCAATGTAGCAGCTTCAGTCGTATCACGTTGGTACCTACATGTGACAGATCGATCGCAATACCGTCTTTTTGTAGCGCTAGCTCATCGAAGCAGACATGACACTTCACTCAGTCACAAGCTATCTTTTATCTATCCGCTTATTGCAGAGTGTCGAGCGAAGAAGCATCAAGTTCCATTGCTTGAGACTCGGCTCGGGATTAGATATATGTTGGTTGTTGCTATGACTATGGTAAGAGGATTGAAGGTGCCGATATTTGTACGTGAACACACTGTCTATGATGATCTCAATTATGGGCTGGCCTGAGAAGCTAATCTATATCGATCGACTATCGGATTGTCAGCTGATATAATATAACTCATCTGAATTACATTTTAGTCTGACAGTAGAAATGAATCCACATTGCTCTCGTCTCAGAACTCGCTGATATTTTCATCAAATATACTATCAAAAGGACGAATTATTGAGATCGATTCCAGTAAGTCGATCGTTCAGCCTAGAGCTTGGGTATGGGAACCTGCTTTTTGGAACTGCTTTCAGCAAGATATACCATCAAGAATGGTGAAATACGACTTGTAGCGACAGCTGTATCTCCGACACAACTTAGAGACACAAGAAAACTTATTGATGTATCTGTATCAATGCCGGCGGAAACTTTTGTAGCTTATAATCTGCGTATTACAAGCCGATTACGTGTGCAACTGGTGAATACAGGTCACGATGCACCATTATGGTTAAAAAATCGTCGATTTGTTTGTTTTCATTAAAGGTTTGACTAATGTAGTTCGCGCAACGACCCATCTGGAAAGTGTGAGGTTAGCCAGAAGTTAAGTGCTTGCTGGCAAAATGTGTACATGATCCGCATGTCGAACTAGGACTTTGGAAGTAATGTTCTCCGGTTGACGTATTAAGTCACTTGACATAGCCTGATGTAAGATTTCGCGCTGTAGCATTATATGAGACCCATCATCAAGTCACTATTTTTTTATTGATGTGTGTCATTGTAAATTAAGCCTAGATCGACTTTCTCTACACATCAATCCGATCCGCGTGTTTTACTGCTTCGAGTTTTTAGTAACTCGCAGTTCAATGTCACACATTTTACTGCAGACGTACAGGTGAATAACTTGATCATGTATCGATTTGGTATCTCAGCCATAATAAAATAGTACTAAAGGACATTTATTCGATGAATTCATTATAACAGAATTAATATTAATGCGTTAACCACGAATTCTGTCGTTTTACGATATGAAACTAGTTGTATCACTCCATACTTCGCAGACGTGCCGTCTGCGAAGTATGGCTCGAGAAAACACCTGTTACTCGTCCAATATCAAGATGGCCGCTGCCATGGTAAGTGAATTCAGATATCCGGCGGTGCTGCGCCGCCGGAAATAAAATCCGCTTGTCCCTTGGGTAGATTCAGCATGACGAGTAATTTCTCTCCAATGTAGCAGCTTCAGTCGTATCACGTTGGTACCTACATGTGACAGATCGATCGCAATACCGTCTTTTTATAGCGCTAGCTCATCGAAGCAGACATGACACTTCACTCAGTCACAAGCTATCTTTTATCTATCCGCTTATTGCAGAGTGTCGAGCGAAGAAGCATCAAGTTCCATTGCTTGAGACTCGGCTCGGGATTAGATATATGTTGGTTGTTGCTATGACTATGGTAAGAGGATTGAAGGTGCCGATATTTGTACGTGAACACACTGTCGATGATGATCTCAATTATGGGCTGGCCTGAGAAGCTAATCTATATCGATCGACTGTCGGATTGTCAGCTGATATAATATAACTGATCTGTATGAGATTTTAGCCTGACAGTAGAAATGAATGATCTGTACTTGATAGTGTTACAAGCTGTGAAGAATACTATAGTCTCAATAATACATGTCTGAGTTTCGTGGTCTGCATGTTGACATATGTGTGCATTATAAGTTTAAGTCTGTAATTTACCTCGCCAAATTGTCTATTATTCAACATACCATATCTTACCTTGAATACTCTGAATTTACACAATACCGTTAAATGGAATCATGCCTCGACTTCTAATTAATAGCATAGACCAGATCACTCAATCGTCGTCTACCTGATAGATAATTCTGTAGCAGATGTGGCCAATCTAGTCCTTGGAGAAAATAACGGCAATCATATCTTACATGTACATGATCGACCTAACAATTTCACCGTGAACCAGATGTAGTGCCGGTAACGGACATCGAGAAATTATTTATTTAATGATAGAATGAAGACCATTTGAGATATATAATCAAGAAGGTCATAGCTGAATACCTCTATTTTTTTAAACCCGCGTTTTATTTTGTCTTCCGTTATGTGTACCTTCCTGAGAGATCGATTAATCTGTGTTCAATCCTTCTGGGAACCATTCATTAAGAGATATTTAAGCGACGAGCAATTATCTCTAACGAAAAAGACTAACCATCAATAAATAATGTAAGATTTGTACACTCTGAAAACCCTTCATCCCTCCAGACAATCCTTATCTCCTGCGTAGGCCTACATGGAGAACCGATATCAGATCACCATTCACCACCCTTGTAACTATTATACAGATGAAATATTAGGTCTTTTTCGCCCACATGAACCACATGTCGTGACAGAGGAAATGATGCTGATGACCCCCTCCTTTGGTCCTAATCTCTTGGTGTACTTCTATCTGGACAGACCGATGAGTCAAAACAGGTTTTGGTGATGATCAATATAAGTGTGAACTTGACCGCCAGGAAACTCTCTTCTGATACCAGCATGTGCCTATCCCATGTACATGCCAAATCCCTCATTCATCACAAATAACTTATACGTGTCGCTAATGGAACGGCTTGAATTATCTGTAATCACATTGCTCTCGTCTCCTCAGAACTCGCTTATATTTTCATCAAATATACTATCAAAAGGACGAATTATTGAGATCGATTCCAGTAAGTCGATCGTTCAGCCTGGAGCTTGGGTATGGGAACCTGCTTTTTTTAGCTGCTTTCAGCAAGATATACCATCAAGAATGGTGAAATACGACTTGTAGCGATAGCTGTATCTCCGACACAACCTAGAGACATACAATCCACTTGTCCCTTGGGTAGATTCAGCATGACGAATAATTCCTCTTCAATGTAGCAGCTTGATTAGTAGAGTAAATAGAAATGCGATTTGCTTGCTCACTATCCCGAAAGCTGGATTACTGATGCGGTGTGAATGTGCAGTGTTATGTCCAAAGGTCTGAAACTTGCTTTGCTTTCTATTCGTTTCCTTGTTTTTTGTTTCTTATTTAATTTTTAATGTTGCGGGGGGGGGGGGGGTTACACGGCTTTCGTTCTATCGTTCTAATAGCCCCCTTTTTATAATTGTTATTGGAAATTGTGTTCTGTTATCATGGTTACTTTTCATAGTATCGGTCTGTTAGCTTGTTATCATAGTAATCACGTTCCTCATTTTCGTACTTCACTTGACTGTTAATGTTAGTTGGATGAAAAGTCTTTTGATGCTAGGGAATAACAAGAACTACCATACCAAGGGCCTCAAATAGAGATAATATGTTGTGAGCTAGAAAACTAACCCTTGGTGATATCCATGTCGAGAAAGCATCTCAACTCAATTCTTAGATGATCGAGCGCTTGTTCCCAGTATACGTATCGTTCCGGGGCATCAAGTTCTAGGACTCTATATCCTAGGACATTGAAACCTATGACGTTTTGACCGGGGGAATGTTTTGTTTCATTTCACGGCATAGCGTCGTTGCTAAATTTCCCCTGATGGGTAATGCATTGTATCCTTCAAAACGTATTTCTTTCTGTTCGAAATGCAATTAAACACAACATAACATAGATGGTGGGCAAAGATGCCTGCATACTGGCAAGACGTCATATGACCCACAGGCAAAGATATATACTGACTACATATTTCTGGAGGTTTTCGAAATTCCAATAAATTGAATTTTACAAGTGCGCTGAAGCATGGGATTATTCGTGGAAACAAAAAGTACTCTTCAATATATTCGTCATGTTACTTTATTTGGCGTTGCTAAGTACTAGTTAGACTGGCTGTTCATCATCGTTTATCTGTCTCTCAATACAGATTCCTTTTTGGTTCAGAAGGATTAGTTGGGTCAGCTCATCAAGCAAATGCTGCTCTTGTGTGAGCGAGTTTATACCACTGTCGTACCGGTTTAGGCTTGTTGATGAGTCTCTCGCTGATTACACCATAATGAAAGAAAAAATATACGAAGAATACGGAACATAAAAAAGTTTGGATTGAGCAAGAAGACACTTGAATTATCGAAGAGGGGATTTCTGGTGAGGTAGCTGACCATTATCCAGTAAGTGCTACAAATTGGTGAATGTATATACGATAGGACTACATATGTTCTTCATATTTCATTACATCTCTTCAATAAATCTCCTTCAGATTTTGGTCAGTTCTGCTGAATGGGCAACTAATGAAAAGATGTTATCTATTCTATAAGTGTACTGTTTGATAGAAACTTTGATCAGATTGGCGGTCGGATTCGTTATTACTAGATTTTGTGACAAAAACAACTGATATCGAGTGGAAAATTCGTAAGTTCGGTATGGGATGGACTCTTTTTCCGAATATGCATCAGATCCGCAGAGATATTCAGCAATCATCCATGGTCAGTATCCAAAATGCTAATCGCTAGACTTTCATTAGTATAGAGATGTTAACATGCAAATGATGAAAAATGCAAGCAATGGGGGACTTGGACGACACCAACTATCCAATCACATTCTGTGATTGCCGATTTCTGTTTGTTGATTTTGACCCATTTATCCAACCAATTGACAGAACTAGGATTTTCGGTTTATCTTCTGATCCTATTGTGCAAGCCTCCCATTGCACGAAGGACACGAAGTAATTAACTCATTCTCCAAATAGTGGGTTAGTATTCATAGATGTTTTACTGAAATTGTTCTCCTGAGAGGGATGAATGCGATTGAGATCATCGACTGATGTAATGAGTTTTTCTCTCTCTGTTATGTAATTTCCAAGTTTACAAAGGAGAAGTGATACTCACATTATCACAGCTGCTGGTGAGAAGGGATATCAAAATAAATAATATTCAGTACCGTAACGATGATCTCTACCTCATCCTACTGGAACAATAATCTTTTCCCGAATATCTACACTTCTTGAAAGCCTCCTTGATATTTAACCTTCTTCGGAATCATCTAGAGCTAACTATCTCAACCCGAACGAATGAACCAGCAACAGAGTTATGTTTCGTGATAAACTGTACCTTTGATACGTGAGAGGTTATCAGACAAATCTGAAGTAGAGCATGGCTGGCATGATGACAATCAAAAATTAGGACGTCTCAGGTGGTAGCTGAGCATGCGCAACTGCCGTTTCCTAACGTCAAATGTATGACGTTCGCTACCCTCGAGGACAAGCACCATGCCCGACAAGAGTTGGTCAGAACTAGATGCAAGGAACAAGCTTCTAACAGCGAAAGCACCTCCGGACGAAGATATTTTGATTGACAGTGGTTCACGCCCTGGCGGAAAGCTCGATGGGAGTCATTTGTAATCAGATCTGTATTCTGCATTCCTTTTGCCAGACGCGGACGCTCACGCTATCTATAGCCATTTCTAGGCATGCTCACCTTCGTATTTTCTATATTTCTTCCCTGTTAGTATAGGTATACGTGTGATCTCCGTGGTTAATAGGCGAGCGGCCAGGGTCACCTCCAGAGGCGACTTAATGCACCCACCCTACACACACCTGGATCATATATCATTTTGAAGGTGAAGGTCTCTACTTTTCGAGTCTGCTTGCAGTACTGTCAAAATGTGGTGCCGTTGCCATGGAAACGGGCCCCAAAGATCGACTGTTGAAGTAACATCTTCACCACCATAGGCTATTAAGTATTTTAGAAATTCTGACATTCTTAGGAATTTCCCAGTTCACCTCGGCAAATGATACGTTTAGGTCAATTATACTCCTGTGATTACAAATAATATCGTCACTAAATGATATTAATAATTTTGATACCTCAAAAGAGCGTTTCAAAATAGCCACTGGAAATTCAATATTTCAAGTTATTATCAAGTGTTAGCATTCGCCCTTAAGTGAAAATATTAAACTAAATTGAAGTCATAATTTTTTATCTACCAGCTTATATTATTGGGCTAAGTTTGAACCTATTTGCATAACCCTCCAAGCGACGGAAACATGTAAAATTAATCTTGAACATGGGGGAGTGGGGGGTGGCAACGGAAAACCATGGTTTGTGACGTTGTTTTGTTCGAACTTGGTTACTAATCTCTTTATTGTGGACCTCAAACTATTATCTGTGAAGTTTTCAAACTATGATATGCAACACTGGCACATGCATTGATAAAGGACTGCAAATATGTATATTCCCGGTAAAAGCTTTTGGAATAATAATTCTAAATCCCTGACGCCCCCCCCCCCTCCCTCCCCTCCGTGTTGTTGACAGCGATCACGTCTTTTCGGATGATAGCCTCGACTGAAGAAAGCTGATTGCGATGATGAAACTTCCCGGGGATGGTAAGTATGATATGCTAAAATATTGAACATTTGTCTAATCACATAATAAAAGAGGCCTGACCTGTATGTTTGGGACGTAGGCAGTGTTCATTCTTCACATCATACGACTTTACATAATATATCGAAATCAACGATCCTTACGGTATCGTACGGTAGGAGACATATGCCCCGGACGACTGACCATCGGCATTTAAATTTGGAGTAAAACTTATTACTGTCAAAGTTCTGTTGAATTTTAATAAACTTTAAGCTACAATCTACCAATTTAATTTCATGGCTAGATGATAGGTGGAGTACTTTAAAAGGAAAAGGCACTGGATTGTTCACGGTGGTGGTGTTTTTATACGGTGTTGTTGTTGTTGTTGTAATGATGTGCGATGACATGCGAAAAAATCCCTGTAAAACGTGACAAATAATGGGAGATGTGAGCATTCCTGTTGCACTTATTGTTGTTTTATGTATTTTCTGTCAGAGGGATTCCATGAAACAGTCTTCCGAAAGTGTCAAATGTTAGTGTAATTTCCTGACAATGTCAACAAACTTTATATTTACCGCCACACATGCTACATCACTGTACCCGTAGCGGCGCGTAGTGAAAGAGGAAGCGCTATTTCAAGTTGACTTTCCATAAAAATACGGAATCCAGAAATGCCTATTTCACAAGTTACAAGTATAGTGGCACACGCCTCCGTCCCATCTCTTGGACTTTCGGTGTTTATTTATTTATTTATTTATTTTGTTTGTTTTTTCGATTTCAAGAGACGGGACATTTGGAAGGAAAAAAAGGCAGGACAAATGGATTATCAAATACATTGTATGATGTTATATTGGTTCAGTATATTTAAAAAACCGGAACTTTAATTGCCATGTGCCTTGAATTATATAGTTAGCGGTCGGCGCATACAAATGTATATCTGGGTGGTGTATATAGCAAAGGACGAAGCGATATATGTACATAAAGATAATGGATAAAAGCAGTCAGAATTTTATTTGGTATAAATTGCGGCATAACATTGTATGAAGACTGCTGTCTAATTTTTGCTTATCATAATGAATAGCATTTTTGTTTAAAGTTTCCCTGATATATTTTGTTCAAAAAGTAAAAAACCCCGGTTAGTCCCTTGCCATGTGGGCATTGTACGGGGTTCTCTTTGTATACAATCATGGCAATATGGAAATAATAAATGCCCAGTGGGAACTCCAGGGCTTACCGGGGAAAAAAAAATAAATAAATAAAAATAAAAAGTTTGAATCTGTAGATAAATTGGACTTGACTGATTATATTAGAGAAAAAAATTATTTAATATATCACAAAATATCCCCACAAAATATCCGCTGAAAAGATGTATGTTTAGGATGAGTGAACATTTGAAAGTTTACATCTCGATCGAAGATTGGACAGGAACTCATCCTGTCTAAGCCAATCAAAATTGAGCAGGTATTTGACGGGAAGTCTGGTAGAGATTTGTGATTTAAGAAACATTGAGGTACAATTTAAAAGAACACGCTGTTATCGTAAAAGTGTTTCTCCAGTGATACCAAACATATTACACAATAATTCGGATATCTAATTCAGTGGATTAACTATTCCCACTCCAATCAAGGTTAGCTTCACAGGGGAGGAGACATTAACTGTGGATTGACTGGAAGGATCATCACTTGCCATTATAGATCTCTATAGCGACCATATCAAGGGCACTTAGGTTTGCTGATACATGAAAATGTTGGACATCTGTGGATAGGAGATATATTAGTTTTACTTTATTAAACAGAAGAGTTATTTTCATTATATGCACATCGGGCACTTATGCTAATTTGTGTAACATCCATACCTAATATGGTACTAGCGTATTTCAGATTATATGCCTATAGTCACTAAAAAGCTGAAATATTACTGAATGCGACGTTAAATCTAATTTTCTCTCTCATTCTCATCCTCTGTCTATGTTCATTCCTTTCGCGTGCTAGACTTACTTTACCCCATGTTGAGGCGTTTACCCCATTAGATGTCCACGATGCTCATTCATTAACATCAGATGAGTTATTCGTTTGAGCTGATGCGTCATCACAGCTCCCGAGCTAGCGTATCTAGTTCCTTTTAAGCGGGTGCTAGGGGCCGTGTGGATACTTCATGGTTTCCACATAAACACCTGTATTCTCGGGTATAAATATGAGGTGCTGAGGGATGCTTTCCTGTAGACTCATATTGTTACTTTTTTGTCGCCAGACGTCGTCAATTTTTTCCACCTCTTGCATATCGCTCCAATTTACTTGGCTAAGCATCTCGGGGTTTCCAATTGAGCAGCCAAAGTCAAAGAGAAATTGAGACCATATAGATCATTCAACAAGGATGCGAACTAGGTTACTGACGTGTGCTTTCCATGCTATGGATATGTGGATTCTGGTCATGATACCTCCGTAATAACGTCTCGTTGGGTCTGATTATTAATATGCTGAAGTAAGCCAGATCATTCGCCATACGTTCCAATTCTGGCCTGGATTCTACGTCGAAGGGTGCCGTTTCTTTTACAGGCAAGTACAAGTATTGAAGTATTACTCGAAATAACAGCATGTTCAAAAAAGCAGGTATTCTGACCATTTGTGGTTTATATAAATTTTAATGAGGGAATCTGAGAAATAACTTGGATTTTAATGGGATTTTAGGGTTCAGTCAAAAATTGGCTTTTTTTTTTTTTTTTTTTGCTCATATTTTGACCCCAATAGAGATAAGTGCCAAAAGCACAAGTTTAAGATAGGAGAAAATTTCAATTCCAAGGTGTAAGTAGGATGAAAATCAAGTGTAAATTTGAGTTTTTCCATCACATACCTGAAACTTTAGCTGTTAATGTGAGTTTTGATGGATATACTTAGTTCATTTGTCAATCTCAATTGATATGATTGTTCATTTGTCTATAAATATCGTTTTTGTTTGACATCGGGTGACTTCCGGTAAGCGAAAGATAACGAAACTCCTTAATTCTAATGACTCGAGGTCCCCATAGGTTCATTTTATTGCCTTCGAATCTACTCATATGTTTTATATGTGTTTTAACAAGGCTTTCAATTTGAACAATTAATTTGTAATTGGATTCCATATATTAGAATCAATCGAAAGCGGACTAAAAACATATTACATCTGAATAACATTCAATAATGTACACATATGGACAAAGAGAATCGAAAGCTTAAAAGAGATTGAATTACTTGAATTACAATAAAGATATCTTAGATCCACCATCTACATCATTTAATTATTATAAATGCTTAGTATCTGGACAAGGATTACAACACATATAAGGGATGTCAGAGGAGAACCTTTATATGCTCAACATATGATTTTGTAATCCTTCCCCCCAAGAACGATTGACAATTCTTGAGCGTTCCGGTCAGGCTGTTTCTGTACAGAGTAGCAAACTTTAAGTGTATGACCGCCAATCCACAAGTAATTTTCAGTGAATAATTTCCCTGTTTTTTCTTCCTTCTACAGCAATCAAATTCAAAGGCCCTAATTCGGTTATATATCATGTGTAATGAGACATAACAATGTCTTTATTTCCCTCATGTGAGCGACTGAGGGAATATAATTTAACGTCGATTCCAATCATTTTTCAGTCGTATCACGATGGTACGTGCATGTGAGGGATCGATCGCAATTGCATATTTTTATAGGGCTACCTCACCGAAGCAGACATCATACTTCATCCAGTCACAACCAGTCTATTATCTACCCTCTTAATGCTGAGTTTCGAGCGAAGAAGCAACAAGTTTCCTATTGTAAGACTCGGCCCGGGATTAGATATAGGTTGGTTGTTGCTATGACATACTGGTAAAGAGGATTGAAGTTGCCGATACTTGTACGTGAACACAATGATGGACTGGGCGGCTAATCTACATCGGATTGTCAGCTGATATAATAGAACTGATATGAATTAGATTTTAGCCTGACAGTAAAAGTGAAGGATCTGTTCTCGATAGTGTTACAAGCTGTGAAGAATACTATAGTCTCTATAATACTTGTCTCAGTTGCGTGGCCTGCATGCCAACGCATATCATAGATGAAAATATTTGTGCTTATTATTTTTTGGGTGAATGTTTAACTTTGGGTATCTGGCATTAGAATTATAAGCCTATTATTCACTTCGCCATATTGACTATTATTCAACAGGCCATAGCTTACCTTGAAAATTTCGAAATTATACAATACCGGTGAATAAAATCATGCCTGGACGACTTCTCATTAATATCAGACCAGATTAGTCAATCTTCGTCTTCCCGATAGATAATTCGATATCAGATGTGGCCAGTCTAGACCTTGGAGATAAAATGTACATGTACATAATCTACCTGACAATTTCACCGTGAACCAGATGTAGTGTCGGTAACGGACATAGAAGAATTATTTATTTATAGAATGAAGATCAGTTGAGGTATATAATCAAGCAGGTCGTAGCTGAATAACTCTAGTTCCTCCAGTCCGCGTTTTATTTTGTCCCCCGTTATCTGTACCTTCCTGAGAGATCGCCTAATCTTAGTTCAATCCTTCTGGGAACCATTCATTAAGGGATATTAAAGCGAAGAGCAATTATCGCGCACGAAAAAGATTAACCACCAATAAATAATGTAAGATTTGTTCACTTTGGAAACCCTTCATCCCTCCAGACAGTCCTTATCTCCTGTGCAGGCCTACGTGGATTACCGATGTTAGACCACTATTCATTACACTTGCGACTGTTAAACAGATGAAACATTACATCTTCTTTGCCTACACGAACTACATGTCATGACTGAGAAAATGATGCTGACAACTCCCTCCTTCAGTCCTAATCTCTTAGTCTACTTCTACCTGGACAGACCGAAGAGATAAAACAGGTTTTGGTGTAATCAATATAAGTGTGAACTTGGCCGTCAGGAACCCCTCTTCTGATACCATACTGTCATGCCTACAGTTACCCTATGTACATGCCAAATCCCTCATTCATCACAAAGACCTCACCTATTGAAAGTGAACTTGTACTTGACGCTAATGGAAAAGCGTGAATTCATTATAATGAGATTACTCCCGTCTTTTCAGAACTCAGGATTTATTCTCCGCGATATAGGCGAGGAGGAATTACCCCAAACATTATCAGGACATATCGGACTCATAAAACAAGGAAATTGTGATTAAATTCTTAGGCTACCTCCTCCAAAAATTCAACAAACTAGCAATAGTTTACGTAGTGTATGCGTGTAATTGAAGTTTCGGCTATGTCTGTGCAGAGCATTTGGTAAACAAATTGTTCGTTGAGACATTCTCTGGCTTATCAAAGATGTGACCTTGCCAAATACCATTATTTTCAATACAATTCCTGAAAATCAATAACAGACAATACGCCAGATCTGAATTCTCATCCACGCTAATATCTTCACCGAATATACCATCAAAAGGACGAAATCGAATCCAGTAGTTCGATCGCGAAGCCTGAAGCCTGGGTATGGGAACCTGATTTCTTTAACTGCTTTCAGCAAATATAGGCCCGCTACCATCAAGCTTGGTGAAATAAGACTGACGGCGATAGCTGTATCTCCGACACAACTTAGAGACTGTTACAATCCGCTTGCCCCTTGAGTAGATTCAGTGTAGTTTCCAGTGTAGCACCTTGATTGTTAGAATAAATAGAAAGACGGTCTATCGTTCTAATAGCTTCCTTCTATCAATGTTATTGGAAATTGTGTTGCTTTTTTTCTCTCTCTCTTGGTTATCATTCATGGTATCGGTCTAGTGGCCTGTTATTATAGAAGTCACGTTACTCATATGCGAACTTTACTGTTAATATTAGTTGGGTAAAAAGTCATTTGATACTAGGGAATAACAGAAACTACAATACCGAGGGCCAGAAATAGAGAGAATATATTGTTGTTTGCTGTCTAAGGGCATTTTCTTCGGATACTAGGGATTTGGTTTAAGTGAAGCATTGAAAGAACTGGAAACCTTTGTTGATATTCATGTCGAGAAGCATCTCATTTCCGAAATTTAAATCCTAGATGATCGAATACTGGTTCGCAGTACGTATTGTTCCAGGGCATCAAATTCTAGGACTCTATTCTAGGACATTGAAACCGTTTAGGCCGGGAAAAAAAATTCCTTATCACAGAGGTAAAGGGTCATGGTTAAATGGCTAATGCATTGTATCTTTCAAAACGTATTCCTTTCTCTCCGAAATACAGTTAAACGCAACATAACAGGGATGGTGAACAAAGATGCCGGCATACTGAAAAGAGGTCATATGACCCTCACAAAGATACTGACTGCCTATTCTGGAGGTTTTTTAACTTACCTTGTAAAAAAGGAGAGAATATAACCCATATAAATCAAATTTCAATAAATTGAATTTCACAAGTGCCCTGAAGCATGGTTTTATTCGTGGAAACAAAAAGTACTCTTCAATATATCCGTGATGCTACTTTATTTGGCGTTGCTAAGTACTAGTTAGACGGGCTATTCATCCTCGTTTATCTGTTTCCCAATCCAGATTCCTTTTTGGTTCAGAAGGATTTGTTGGGTCAGCTCATCAGGTAAATGCTTCTCTTGGGCGAACGAGCTCATACCACAGTCGTACCGGTTTAGGACAGTTGTTGGTGAATCTCTCGATGATTACACCAGCATGGCAAAAAATTACACGAAGAATACGGAACATAAAAAAATTTAGATTGAACAAGAAGGCACTTCAATTATGGAAGAGGGAATTTCTAGTGAGGTAGCTGACCATTACCCAGTAAGTGCTGCAAATTGGTGAATGTATAAACGATATGACTACATACCTTCTTCTATTACAGCTCCTCTTAAATAAATCTCCTGCTGATTGCTGAATAGGCAACTAATGAGAAGTTGTTATCTATTCCAGACGTGTTCACTGTGATAGAAACTTTGATAAGATTGAAGGACGGATTTGTTATTACAAGATTTTGTGGCCAAAAAACTGATATTGAGCAGAAAGTTTGATCGTTCTGTATAGGTTTGACTCATACCATTTGGTATTCCACTGGCAAATACGCGTCAAATGCGCGATAGACATATAGCCATTCATGATCAGTATCCAAACCCTAATCGCTAGATTTCATTAATATAGAGATGTTAACATGCAAATGATGAAAAATGCAAGAAATGGGGGACGATACCAACTATCCAATCACATTCTGTGATTGCCGATTCCTGTTTGTCGATTCTGGCCCAGTTATCCAATCAATTGACAGAACTAGGATTTCCGGTTTATCTTCTGATCCTATTGTGCAAGCCTCCCATTGCAACAACACTAAAGTCACATTGTATTGATAGCTACTCATTAGAACACGAAGGAATTAACTCATTCTTCAGATAGTCGATTAACATTCATATATATTTTAATGCATTTGTCCTCATGAGAGTATGCTAGGTGGATAACCAGTGTTAAATGGATGTTATTCTGATCATAGACTGATGTAATGTGGGGTTTCTTCTCTCTGTTGTGGAATTGCTAAGTTTACAAAGGATAACTGATGCACACATCCACACAGCTGCTGATAAGAAGGGATAATAAAATAAATACCGGTACTATTCAGTACCATAACGAAGACCTTATCACATCCTACTGGAACAATAATATTTTCCCCGATTATCTCTACATCTTGAAAGTCTCCTTGATATTTAACCTACTCCCAGGTCTTTCAGAACAAACTATCTCAAACCGAAAGAACCTGCATAAAAGTTATGTTTCCTGACAAACTGTATACCTAAAATCTTGATATTTTGTGAGAGGTTATCAGACAGACCTGAAGTAGAGCAGATCGGGCTGTCATGATGCCAATTCTAGGCAGATCGAGCTGGCATGATGCCAACGCTAGGCCGATCGAGCTGGCATGATGCCAATTCTAGGCAGATCGGGTGGGCATGATGCCAATCCTGGGCAGATCGAGCTGTCATGATGCCAATCCTAGGCAGATCGAGCTGGCATTACCTTTCATAAATATGCAACCTTCATAAGTTACGGTCCGTGAATTTGTTGGTTTCCTTCACTGCTACAGAACTAGGATTCTACCAAGGCGTACAACTGGATGGAATCTTACCTTCAGTCGTAAATCACATGTCTGATCCTCTCCTTATTCATGCTGGTGTTCCCCAGGGGTCTATCCTTGGACCTCTGTTATTTATTATTTATATTAATGGCTTGCTATTATGTGATCTGACTAGTGTTATAGATCTATACGCTGACGATACCACTATATACCACAATGCACGAAGCTTGAAAGAACTGGAAGATGCTATGAATCTGGACAGTGAAGTCATTGAGAGATGGTGTCAGGAAAACAAACTGTTTATTCACTTTTCGAAGTCCCCTATTATGATCCTCACAACAAAGCAAAAATCAAAAAGGTGCGATCTTAATTTTCAGACCACCCTTGATGGTAATGAGCTTGAGAATGTCAAAAAAGACAAAATGCTGGGCCTTACTGTTGATCACAGCCTGAGCTGGAATGATCATACTGATTATGTTTGTCAAAAACTTTCTTCCAAAATAGGAATACTATATAGACACAGACACCTACTCAACAAAGAAGCAAAAGTCACCTACTACAATGCGTACATTCTCCCACACATAAGACTATTGCCTTACAATTTGGGGCAATGCATCCACTACACAGACTGACAGAATTCACAAACTTCAAAAAAGAGCAGCCAGAATCATCTGCATTCCCATCAAAAATACTTTTTAAAAAACTCGGATGGCTAACCATACAAGAACGGATAACATATCAGAAGGCTATTTTTATGTTCAAAATCATCAACCACTTATGTCCCGCTTACCTCAACTCTCTCTTTAAACACTCTAAGATCAACTGAAAACAACAAACTGTATCTTCCAAAACCCAGAACAAACTATCTGAAACAAAGCCTGAGTTTTGCTGGAGCAATGCTGTGGAACTCCCTTGGCAATAACCTCAAAGAAGCCCCATCTCTCAATGCCTTCAAGTCCAGACTTCTAAAATCCCTATGCTCTAGCACATAATATTATGTACTATTTTTATGTCAAGACATTTACATGTAATATACTCTGCAGAGTTTCGTGATTGTATATGTTGTACATACTTGTATATTTATTTTGGAGGGCCTCCGGGAAGAACAGTTTTTGCAACTGACAGAGTTACCCTCATGAAATAAAGATATATATAACCTTCCACCCTTTCTAACGCATTTTCCTTCGCTGTCGGCCTGTCATGCCGTCCAATCAAAATCGAGAACGTCTCCGGTGGTACCTGAGGATGCGCAACTACCATTTCGAACCGTCAAATATATGACGTTTGCATGCTATCCTCGAGGAAAAGCACCATGCTCGACGACAGTCGGTCAGCACTAGATGGAAGAAACAAGCTTTTAACAGCCAACGCACTTCCAGGCGAAGATATTTTCGAAGATACGGGAAGCTCGACGAGAGTTATTTGTAATCAGATCTGTATTCTGGACTACTTCTGTCCGACGCGGGCACTCACGCTATCTGTAGCTATTTGTAGGCATGATTATCTTCGTATTTTCTACATTTCTTCCCTGTTAGTATAGGTGTACGTGTTATCTCCGTGGTTAAGTGGTGTTCTCTAGGTTAGCTTCACAGTGGAGCATACACTAACTGCGGATTGACTGGAGGGTTTTCCCTTGCCATTATAGATCTCTATAACGACCTAATCAAGGGCACTTAGGTTAATTGATACATGACAATATTGGACCCCTGTGGAAAGGAGATACATATTAGTTCTAATTTTCTCTCGATGCCATTACAAGCTCTGAAGAATCATTTTACCGTCTTTGAATCGTCTCTGTTGACCTGAACCGTTCTGTAGTCCCACACATCCTCTGTATATCTTAATCTCTATTGAGCACAACTAGTCTTACTTGGTTTAGCATCTCCGGGTCTCCGACTGAACAGCCAAAGTCAAAGAGAAGTTGAGACACAATAGACCATTAACGCTATCTGGCCTGGGCTTTTTGGGACCTGTCCAGGCCTGGGGGACCGAAATGCCACCCCCCCTATTTTTTTCGCGGGGGCTGAAACTTACCACACTATACCCTTGGCTCAAGCTCTACCAAAACAAATCCAAGATGACCGCATTGATTTCAAAAACGGCATTTTTTGGGCGATTTTTCTGTCAGATTTTTCGAATTTTTTATTTATGCAATTTCTTCGAAAAACCGGAATGATGAATTAGTAAATATTCATGTGATGTGAAATAAAATAGTTTTGTCCACTTTTCATCGCGGAAAAGCAGAAATTTTGAATAAATTTAACGAAAACATCACTCTTCTGGTACCCCCACTTGGCCGCCATCTTAAATTTACACTGATCCTCTGCTCGGCGGGTTATGCAAATAGACTCAAGATGACCCCAATATGATAATCTATAAAGACGATTTCACCGTAATAACGCGTTGTTGGATCTTAATATTAATAATTAATATACTGTGTTAAGCCAGACACATCGTCATACATTCCAATTCTGGCCTGGATTCTACGTTAAAGGGTTCAGTTTCTTTCACATACAAAAAAGTTGTTGGTAAAACCCCATAAATAACAACCTTATGTTGAAGTTCTACTAGAAATGAGAGCATATCCAAAAAGACAGATAGTTTGACCATTTGTTGTGTATATAAATTATTTTCGTATAAATGATAAATTCAATTAAAAAATATGCACTCAACCTGCTAGCTTACAAAACATGATATGATGAACATTCAATTTTTTGCCTACAATTTGACCCCATTTATTACTGACTGAAATTGAAAAATGGGTCCATTCACCATGCCGATTTCTGCCAATAGAGATAAGTGTCAAAATCGCAAAGATAGGAGAAAACCTGAAATCCACAGTGTACGTGGGGTGAAAATCTGGTGTAAATTCTGAGCTTTTCATCAATTAGCTGAAATTTTAGCTGGCAATGTAAGTTTTGATGGATATACTTAGTTCATTAGTCGTTCTCAGTTGATGTAAATGCTCATTTGTCGATAAATATCAGTTTTTGCGCGATATCGGGTGACTTCTGGTGAACGAAAGGTAACGAAATCCGTTAAGTGTAACGACTTGAGATATCTACAGGTATTCATTTTGTCACCATCGAATCTACTCATATGTTTTATAAGTATTTTAAAAGGGCTTTCAATTTGAGCAATTATTTTATAATTGAGGTTCATACATTAGGATCAGACGTCTGGCCAAAAAAAATGTCACCCAAATAAACATTCAATAATGTACAAATATAGATAAAGAGAATCGAAAGCCTAAAAGAATTGAATTACTTAAATTACAATAAAGATACTTTAGCTCCAACATCTACATCATTAAATTATTATAAATGCTTGGTTTATGGACAAGGATGTTAAATGAGTTATATGTTAGACTATAATTGGATCCTAAAATTCCACATATGAACGATTGGCGATTCTTGAACGTTTCAGTGAGGCTGTTTCTGTACAGAGAGGCAAGATTTAAGTGTATGACGGCCAATGCACCAGACAGGTATTTTTCAGTCGAGAATTTCCCTGATGCTCTTGGTTCACCAGCAATGGGGTATTTGGCCCTTATTCGGTTATATATATATTATAACAGATTCTTTATTTCCCTCATGTGAGTGAGAAATGGGAATGGGGTTTAGCTTCGCTTTCAACCATTTTTCAGTCGTATCTCGAAGGTATCTACATGTGACGGATCGACGGCAATGCCGTCTTTTTATAGTGTTACCTCATCAAAGCAGACATGAGACTCCACCCAATCACAAGTTATCTTTTATCTATCCGCTTAAAGCTAAGTGCCTAGCGAAGAAGAAACAAGTTCCATATTTTAATACTCGGCCCGGATTGAATATATGTTGGTTGTTGCTATGACCTACTGGTGAGAGGATTGAAGGTGCCGATACTTGTACGTGAACACACTGTCGGTGATGCTCTCAATTAAGGGCTGGACTGGGCTGCTAATCTACATCGATCGACTATCGGATTGTCAGCTGATATAATATAACTGATCTGTATGAGATTTTAGCCTGACAGTTGAAGTGAATGATCCGTACTTGGTTACAAGCTGTGAAGAATACTATAGTCTCTTTTATACTTGTCTCAGTTGCGTGGTTTGCATGTCGACGTCTATCCCAAATGAAAATATTGTGCTTATTATTTTTTGTTGAATGTTTAACTTTGATTCTCTGGAATTATAAGTTTAAGCCTATAATTTACCTCGCCAAATTGACTATTATTCAACAGGCCATATCTTACCTTGAAAATTTATAGAATACCGTTGAATGAAATCATGCCTCACCGGCTTCCGATTAATATCATAGACCAGGTCGCTCAATCTTCATCTTCCCGATAGATAATCATATAGCAGATGTGACCAATCTAGACCTTGGAGATCAAAACTGCAATCATACCTTACATGTACATGATGGACCTAACAATTTCATCGCGAACCAGATGTTTTGCCGATACCTGACATCGAAGAATTATTTATTTATAGAATGAAGATCAGTTGAGGTATATAATCAAACAAGTCTGAGCGGACTACTTCTGTTTTCCGAAATCCGCGTTTTATTTTGTCCCCCGTTATCTGTAACTTCCCGAGAGATCGACTAATCTTTGTTTAATCCTGCTGGGAACCATTTATTAAGGGATATTAAAGCGAAGGGCAATTATCGTTGACGAAAACGATTAACCACCAATAAATAATGTAAGATTTGTTCACTCTGGAAACCCTTCATCCCCCCCCCAGACAGCCCTTATCTACTGCGTAGGCCTAGGCGGAGTACCGGTATTAGATCACCATTCACTACATTTGCCACTATTATACAGATGAACTATTAGGTCTTCTTTGCCTACATGAACCATATGTCGTGACTGAGGAAGTGATGCTGATAAGCCCCTCCTTTGGTCCTAATCTCTTGGTCTACTTGTACCTGGACAGTCCGAAGAGACAAAGCCAGTTTTGGTGATGATCAATATAAGTGTGAACTTGACCGACAAGAACCCCTCTTCTGATATCACACTGTCGTGCCTACAGTTACCCTACGTACATGCTAAATCCCTCATTCATCACAAAGACCTCACCGATTGAATGTGAACTCATACGTGTCGCTAATGGAACGGCGTGAATTATCTGTAATCACATTCCTCCTGTTTCCCTCAGAACTCTGGATTTATTCTCCGTGTTATAGACGAGTTGGATTCACCCCAATCCGTATCAGGAAATAATACATTAGACTCGTAAAACGAGAGAATTATGATTAAACTTCCGAACTTAGATCCTCAAAATATTTAACAAACTAGCTATAGTTTACGTAGTGTATGCGTGTACTTGAATTCTCAGCTATACAGCATACGTGAGGGTTTTATTTTACAACCTATGTCTGTGCAGAGCATTTGATCAACAAATTTGTTCCCTGAGGCATTATCTGGCTTAGCAAAGATGTGGCCTTGCCAAATACCAGCACCTTGAATACAATTCCTCAAAATCAATAACAGACAATAGGCCAATCTATGGTGATGTTTTCTTCAAATATACCATCAAAAGGACGAATTATTGAGATCGATTCCAGTAAGTCGAGCGTTCAACCTGGTGCTTTCTTTAACTGCTTTCAGCAAGATATACAATGTGCTACCAAGCTTGGCGAAATACGACTTGGAGCGATAGCTGTATCTCCGACACAACTTAGAGACTTCCACAATCCGCTGGCCCCTTGGGTAGATTCAACATGACAAGTAATTCCTCTCTAATGTAGCAGCATGATTGGTAGACTAAATAGAAATGCGATTTGCTTGCTCACTTCCCGGAAAGCTAGATTACTGATGCTGTAAATCCATTATGTTTTGTTCAAAGGTCTGAAACTTGTTTAGCTTTCTCTCATTTCTTTGTTTTTTGTTTTTATTAAATTTTTACTGTTGCGTTTTCCCCTGATTTCTTTCCATAGTTCTAAAAAACTTCTTTTCTATCATTGTTATTGGACATTACTGTTATCACGGATATTGTTCATAGTATCGGCCTGGTAGCTCGTTATCATAGCAGTCATGCAACTCATATTCGTATACTTCACTTGACTGTTGATATTATTTGGATAAAGATAGAGATAATATGTTGTTGATTGTTGTCTGAAGGCAGTTTCCCTGGATACTAGGGATTTTGTGGAAGTGAAGTAATGAAAAAACTGAAAAAAAAACCTTGTTGATATTCATGTCGAGAAAGCATCTCATTTCCGGAATTCAATTCATAGATGATCGAACAATGCTTCCCAGTGTGTACCGTTTCATGGCATCAAGTTCTGGAACTTATGACGTTTTGACTGGGAAATGTTTTTCTTCTCACCACGACATAGGCTTGTTGTTAAATTTTCACTGACGGATAATATAAGTTATACCAGGCTTTTGCGTGGGTATACAGGCTGGTATTTCGTCGAGAAGATACATATTTTCACGAGCCCGCAGGACGAATGAAAATATTTATCTTCGAATAGTTATTTTCCTCGATAGAAAGAACCAGAAAGAAAGACCGGCATAGCAACGTTGAACAAGTCAACGTGAAAACATTCACGGTGCGTCGGACATGCAGCGCTGATTCCTTTACATCTGTTCCGCGATGAAAAATCAACTGGATGAAATATTTAGCTGGCATTCTGTCGTTCATGTTTATGTGGTTATGAAGCTTTCGATGATAATTTATTTCTTATCTTCATCCGCAAACACGCAATTTCCCCTCACACAACTTGTCCCATTGCGCGGTACTCGCGCATACAATCTCGCTCAGACAAATTCGTTTGAAATAGTCTTTGCCCGCAGGTCTTGCACGCGTGACGTTAACTGCGTTGGAAAATGGGCACGGGCTCCCTCGACAGCATTGGTACACGAGAAATCTCAACTGGTATATCAACTGTGACCAGCGAAGACCTGCCATACGGCCTCATGCACTAGGTTCATACCAATCAAAACTCTACAATTTACTCTGAAATGTGATAATGCATTGTATCTTTCAGAACCAATTTTTTTCTGTCCGATATGCCATTAAACGCAACATAACACAGATGCTGGAAAAAGATGCCGGTGTGGAGGTCAAGAATGTCCGGTGGTTAAGAATGTCCGGCCCCTTATCTTCTAACGCGGCTAGGGCAATTTTCTCCACGTTGGGGACAAGTGTCCGTCCTTGGTTGCAATATAAAAGGATACGAAAAGGGACACTAATCACCAGGACATTCTTATCCATCACACCGACATACTGACAAGAATTCATAGGACCCTAAAGGAAAAGATACTGACTGCATATTTGTGGCGGTTTTCGAACTTATCTTGTAAAAAAGGAGGGTCTAGTGTTTATAATCTGAAATTAACCTATATAAATCAAATTCCAATAAATTTGAATTTTACAGGTTATAGCTGAAGCATGGGATTATTCGTGGAAACAAAATCTCTTCATTATATTCATGATGCTACTATATTTGGCGTTGCTAAGTACTAGTTAGACTGGCTATTCATCTTCGTTTATCTGTCTCTCAATACAGATTTCTTTTTGGATCAGACGGAGTAATCGGGTCAGCTCTTCAAGCAAAAGCTTCTCTTGGGCGAGCTGGTTTCGGTCAGTTGTTGGTGAATCTCTCGCTGATTACACCACAAGGAAGAAAAACACAAAGGAAACGAAACATAAAAAGTTTGGATTGTGCAAGAATGAACTTGAATTATCGAAGAGAGGATTTCTGATGAGGTAGCTGACCATTATCCAGTAAGTGCTGGAAACTGGTGAATGTTTATACGAAATGACTACATACCTTCTTCACATTTCATTACAGCTCCTGTTGAATAAATCTTCTCCTGATTGGTCAGTCCTGCTGAATAGGCAACTAATGAGAAGAAGTTAGATATTCTATAGGTGTTCCCTTTGGCAGAAACGTTGATCAGATTGGAGGACTGATTTGTTATTACCGTACTAGATTTTGTGACAGAAAAAGGCTGATATTGAGCGGAAAGTTTGGTAGTTCTGTGTAGTTTTGACTCATTCTATTTGGTCTCCTTTTTCCGAACACGCATCAAATGCGCAGTAGACAGCCAGTCATCAACCATGATCAGTATCCCAACCCCTAATCGCTAGACTTTCATTAGTATAGAGATGTTAACCTGCAAATGATGAAAATTGCAAACAATTGGAGGGGGATTTGGTTTAATGTCCCACTCAAGGTTGTTTCACTCATATGGTGACAGTCAGTTTCGATGGTGAATGAAGTAGGAGTACCCGATGAGAACCACCGCCCATCGGCAAGTAACTGACAAACTTTCACACATGGACCAGCAATGGCAGACTTGCACGATACCAACTATCCAATCACATTCTGCGATTGCCGATTTCTGTTTGTGGATTTTGGCCCAGTTATGCAATTAATTGACAGAACTAGGATTTCCGGATCATATTCTTATTCTATTGTGCAAGCCTCCCAGTGCAACATCACTTATGGTTAACGACTCCAGACACGCTGATGACCTTGTCCTTAGATACTCATTACTGACTATGTACTGCGTTCCTAAAATAAACTTTACTAGCCGTTTCCAAAAGCTTGAATGTATCCGAGTGACATTGTATTGATAGCTGTTCATTGGAACACGAAGCAATTAACTCATTCTCCAGATAGTCGGTTAGTATTCATAGATGTTTTAATGCAGCTGTCTTCCTGAGAGTATGCTAGGTGACTAACAAGTGTTAAATAAATGTGATAGATGATCGACTTATGTAGTGTTTTTTTCTCTCTCTGCTGTGGAATTTCCGAGTTTACAAAAGGGAAGCGATACTCACACCCACACAGCTGCTGATAAGACGGGATATGGCAAGCCGTTTCGGTCTATTTGATCGGTTATTCCACATATGCTGAAAAGTTTTGCACATATATACAAAAGAATTCCACATATGTGTAAAAAAAACAGTTTTTAGACATATGTGCAAACGTTTAGACATATGTTTAAAAGTTTTACACATATGTTGACAAATTTTAGACATATGTTGAAAAGTATTACACATATAATGTAAACTAAATTATCTATTTCACATATGTTGAAAAGTTTTATACATATGTTGAAAAAGTGTATATATATATGTGCAAAACATTTCCACATATGTCAAATAAAGTGTTTTTTCCAAATATGTGCAAAAGTTTTGTACATATGTTAAATAAATGTCAAGAGAGTTAATGGAAAGGAACTGCACTGCTCGGTCGTACTAAAAACTGCGCGTAACTGCGCGGAACTGCGCGTAACTGCGCGGAGCTTAATTTCAACTGCGCGTGGATTATCTGATGGATTTTTCTTTATTTGCTGACGAGCAGAATATTGATATTAATGAAACAGACAACAAACTCCGCAAAATGTAGACTATATGTCGCTTGAAACGAGAGAGAACGAAATTCAAATGCGCGGAAATTATGTTTCACTGCCCGGAGATTCGCTTCGCTGGAATGGAATCGTTAATATTAGAGCACATTATCCTACCTTATTCGTACTCCACTCAGATTCGAAACGCTCGAACTAAGTCTGATGTGTATGAATTGTATCTGTCCGAACGTAAATTGAGTATAAATTTAACTGCGCGGAAATCGAGCCCGTAAGCAAATTTGGCGTAAACTTCAACTGCGCGTAAATCCATGGCAGCTTCACCCCACAGAGATTCTTCTGGATTGAACTAAGTCTGATGTGTATGAATTTCTAAAGGCTTGCGTGTATGAATTTCATCTGTCCGAACGTGAACTTGGTATAAATTTCAACTGCGCGTAAATCGAGCCCGTATAAAGTTTAACTGCGCGGAAATCCATGGCAGCTTCACCCCACGCAGATTCTTCTGGATTGAACTAAGTCTGATATGTATGAATTTCAAAAGGCTTCTACTGCGCGGAAATCGAGCCCGTATAAAGTTTAACTGCGCGGAAATCCATGGCAGCTTCACCCCACGCAGATTCTTCTGGATTGAACTAATTCTGATATGTATGAATTTCAAAAGGCTTGCGTGTGTGAATTTCATCTGTCCGAACGTGAACTTGGTATAAATTTTAACTGCGCGGAAATCGAGCCCGTAAGCAAATTTGGCGTAAAGTTCAACTGCGCGGAAATCCTTGGTATAAATTTCAACTGCGCGGAAATCGAGCCCGTATGAATTTGAACTGCGCCGAATTCGAATTTCATATTCGTTATCATTTCACCTGGAATCATCATGCTCGAATATGCACTACTTAGTGTAATACAAACTTCCACTTACCTTTTATTTGAACTGTCCACTCTGTTCAGAGGGGGGCGAATGACAAAGAGCGAGAGTAAAACTTATTTTCCGCGCAGTTGGAACAGGCTCCGCTCAGTTAGATCTACTGTTATCTTGAAACAACTAATCAAAGCACATTGACTTGTTTTGTATGAAACCTGATTAACACCGCTAGCCAGTTCTTTTTCTATTATTATTTCTTTATACGGGGTTCAACGACAGATCTGGTCTGTTGAAAGTTGATGACACCCCCCTGTATCATGATGACCCCATGCAAGTCACGATAACGAATGATGGGTGGTCAATTACTCGAAGTTTTAAATAATAATGAATAATTTATTGGCATAATATCTCTAGACATGACGGCTACATAAAGTGACAAACGGGCCTCATAACTACATAAATATTTAAAACATATTGGTATGAGCTACGAATAAATAATATTCTATCTAATAGCAAGGTATGAACAAATACGAAAACACGAAATACGAAATTTATACCAAGTTCACGTTCGGACAGATGAAATTCACACACGCAAGCCTTTAGAAATTCATACACATCAGACTTAGTTCAATCCAGAAGAATCTCTGTGGGGTGAAGCTGCCATGGATTTACGCGCAGTTGAAGTTTACGCCAAATTTGCTTACGGGCTCGATTTCCGCGCAGTTGAAATTTATACCAAGTTCACGTTCGGACAGATGAAATTCACACACGCAAAGCCTTTTGAAATTCATACATATCAGAATTAGTTCAATGCAGAAGAATCTGTGTGGGGTGAAGCTGCCATGGATTTCCGCGCAGTTGAAGTTTACGCCAAATTTGTTTACGGGCTCGATTTCCGCGCAGTTAAATTTACGTTCGGACAGATACAATTCATACACATCAGACTTAGTTCGAGCGTTTCGAATCTGAGTGGAGTACGAATAAGGTAGGATAATGTGCTCTAATATTAACGATTCCATTCCAGCGAAGCGAATCTCCGGGCAGTGAAACATAATCTCCGCGCATTTGAATTTCGTTCTCTCTCGTTTCAAGCGACATATAGTCTACATTTTGCGGATTTTGTTGTCTGTTTCATTAATATCAATATTCTGCTCGTCAGCAAATAAAGAAAACTCCATCAAATAATCCACGCGCAGTTGAAATTAAGCTCCGCGCAGTTACGCGCAGTTCCGCGCAGTTACGCGCAGTTCCGCGCAGTTTTTAGTACGACCCGCACTGCTCCCTGTGGTATAATCTCTTGTGAATGTTTGTTATCTAACGACCGTTTCAAGATGGCGCTGTCCCTTCTGGGTTTGATGTTTCGTCTCTCCGACAATGTGAGAAATGTGGAACTACAGTGAAGACACGGAAGCTTATAATAATAATAATTGTACAATATTATCGTAGATTCAAGGTCCATACATGACCACCTTCACTAAACGCACCTCTACTCCTGTAGCTAACGCAGATCGTACAAATTGCGATAGCATAGGGGCTTGCTGTTGGTCATTTATTAATTATGATATTATTATTTATATATACTCAACTCCTACTCCATAAATAAGAGTAGGAGGAGAGTATATATGAATATCCTAATTAATAACTGATCAACAACAAGCCCCTGTGTGCGGTAGCTCTTTGTGGTATAGAGTACGGTGGGTCTGTGCAAACGTGAAATGAAAGAGGAGAGCGGGGAGTGGTAGGAACAAAGCCTGAATTATCAAAGCATTGATCTCACATACAGGATCGAAATACGGTAGTGTAAGAGTAATCAGCATAAGTCACAGGTAAAAAAAACACACGGGCTCAGTCTCTTATAGACATTTCAAGGTTAACCTTACTGAATACCATGTTATCATTGTGGACAGATTGTTCTTGATTGTTCCTGATTGTTTGCGAGTGGTAAATGCGCCAAAACGATACCAGGGAGCAGTCGGTGCCTGCAGCAGAAGTCCAACTTTTAGACATATGTGCAAAAGTTTTGCACATATGTGAAATAAATTAAATAGTTCACTTATGTGTAAAAGTTTTAGACATTTGTGTAAAAGTTTTAGACATGTTGGAAAGTTTTACACATATGTTTAATAAATTAACTATTCCACATATGTTGAAAACTTTTTAACATATGTGCAAAGGTTTTCACCACATGTGGAATAACCGATTAAATACTGAAACGGCTTGCCATAACGGGATATTAAAATAAATAATATTCAGTACTGTAACGATGATCCATGCCACATCACTTGGACAATGATCTTTCCCCGACTTTCTATTCTTCTTGAAAGCCTCCTTGATATTCAACCTACTCCCGGATTATCCAAGAACAGACTATCTCATCCCGAACGAATGAAACAGAAACACAGTTATGTTTCGTGATAATCTGTACCTTGATATGTGAGAGGTTATCAGACAAATCTGAAATAGAGCAGATAAGACTGGCATGATGCCAATCCTATGCAGATCGTGATGTGCGTGACTTTTCATGAAATACGCAACCTTCGTGAGTTACGGCCCTTGGGTTTCTTGGATCCTTCCTCTGTGTCAGAGCCTTCAATCCTTTCTAATGCACTTTTTTCGCTGTCAGCCTGTCCGGACACCCCATCAGAATTACGTCTTGGTGGTAGCTGAGCATGCGCAACTACCGTCCAGTGACGTCAAATGTATGACGTTCGCATGACGTGAAGAGGCTATCCTCGATGACAAACACCATCCCCGACGACAGTCGGTCAGCACGATATGGAAGGAACAAGCTTCTAACAGCAAACGCACTTCCGGACGAAGATATTTGATTGACAGTGATTCACGCCCTGCCAGAAAGCTCGATGGGAGTCATTTGTAACCAAATCTGTATTCTGGACTACTCCGGTCAGACGCGGGCACTCAAGCTATCTATAGCTACAATGTATTGGTAGGCATGATTACCTTCGTATTTTCTATATTTCTCTCCCGTTTGTATAGGTGTATGTGTGAGCTCCGTGGTTAAGTGGTATACTCTAGGTTAGCTGTACGTTGGAGTGGACACTAACTGTGGATTGACTGGAAGGATCTTCAATTGCCATTATAGATCTCTACAGCAACCATATCAAGGGCACTTAGGTTAATTGATACATGAAAATATTGGACATCTGTGGATAAGAGATGTATATTAGTTCTACTCTATTGAATGGAAGAGTTAGTTTCATTATATGCACATCGGGCACTCATGCTAATTTGTGTAACATCCATATCTTACATGGCGCTAGCCTATTGCAGATAATATGCATATAGTCACAAAAAGCTAAAATATTGCTGAATGTCTCTCTCTCTCTCTCTCTCTGCATAAATTAACCAAGCCGAAGTATAGTTGATGATCACAATATGATTAGATATAAAACAATTAGCTGAGAGACGCTGTAGCTCGGAATCAGCTGGGCACCAAGTGTGAACGTGTTGATGGTATTACAAGCTCTGAAAAATCATTCTGCCCTCTATGGATCGTCTCTGTTGAACTGCCCCGTTCTGTAGTTCCACATATCCTCTGCATATGTTAATCTCTATTGAGTACTAGTCTTACTTGGTTCAGCATCTGCGGGTCTTCGACTGAACAGCCAAAGTCAAGAGAAGTTGAGACACAATAAATCCTTCAACAATGATGCGAACTTATAGATTACTGACATGTGCTTACTATTATTATCATGCTTTAGATATCTGGATTATGGAGTCGATAGCGCCGTAATAACGTCTCGTTGGGTCTGAATATGAATTGAGAAATATGGGATTAGGTCACGAATGAACTATAAATTATAGACATTCAAAGTAACGTACACAATGACCCCAATAAATTATAGATTTGATCAGAGGACATTGGCAAATGGATACAATCCTGAGTCAGATCTCACTCTGGAGATATCAGATTCCTTGTTCAGTGGCGCGGTGCTGACATAAGGGATCGTGTTCCGTGAGACAAATTATATCTCGTTCTGAAAGACAAAACACAATGTTTGTATGTCTGTCTCAAACCGACAGCTATGAATAAGCACACGACATTAAGGGATAATGTGGGGAACTACAAGAAAATCTATCGTATATTTTACTCGATTTTGCTATGTCATATGACTTGTTGAGCACACGAACATAATCAAGAACATTAATAAAGATTTGATAAATCTAACTTAAGTTTTTGTCTGAGTATTACAACAAATTACTCGGAGAAGATCAGTGTTTTGGTGAGCTGTTTCAAAATCTAATTAAAATACTGCTTTTTTATCGCTTTCCTACGGACTACTGTAAATCTCTTGAAAAATGAACCTGGTTCTCTCTTCAACATATATCACCACCAACGTGATATAAATGAAGGGACAATCAATATTTCAGATATGGACAAGCGTGACTAAGATACATCATTCTCCAGATAACGACTTTTTAACAAAAATCATAAGGATGTAAGAATGCCGATGAGCGATTCTTGGAACATCCTGATGTCTTGGCGGAATCATTAGAAATCTTTGGAAGGAAATTAGCCAATGTCGCATACTATGATTTCTTTTTTTTTTTTTTGCTAATGCTGTTATACGAATAAGGCCTATAGATTATGGACGCGGAAATTCTTTAATGAATTGCGACTGAAAATTGATTGCAACGGATATATGTTGACAAATTTTAGGAAAAGTTTTACACATATGTAAAGTAAATTATCTATTTCACATATGTTGAAAAGTTTTATACATATGTTGAAAAGTTTTATAAATATGTACAAAACTTTTCCACAAATGTCGAATAAAGTGTTTTTCCACATTTGTGCAAAAGTTTTGTACATATGTTAAATAAATGTCAGGAGAGTTAATGGAAAGGAAATGCACTGCTCCCTGTGGTATAATCTCTCGTGAATGTTTGTTATCTAACGACCGTTTCAAGATGGTGCTGTCCCTTCGGGGTTTGATTTTTCGTCTCTCCGACAATTTGATAAATGTGGAACTACAGTGAGGACACGGAAGCTTATAATAATAATGGATTGCGACTGAAAATTGAATGACGGACCAGACGATTGTATATATCCACCAAAAAGAAATTATTATCCTGATTATAGACAACAGGATGTATCCAACATAATGTATTAAAGGATAGACGACGAAAAAGTGATTTACCTTCCTGCTAGGTTTCACTCACTGATTGTGTCATGTAACTATTTACATGGAAAAATAACTGTACATCCATATTGGATGCCCCTATCGATCTTGGAGAAGCTCTAAGCATACTTTATGGAATCAGAAATAAGCTGGATTGGAAGTACAATTGTGTTAAAGAAAACTTAGACTACATTGAAAACGTTAATTATTGGGGGTTTTTGTTAAGAAGATGACACAGTGACAATTATTTGAAAATCGTGTAATAGGAAAACACCTAGATAAATAAAACAAGCAATTGTTCTTGGGACTGCCAACAGAAGTCCACAAAGATTCAACACACAATACTGAAAAGCAGTTAAGATAATTCAATAATGTGTCTGCTACAACGAAGTCTATGTTAGATATGGAATTTATTTTAGTAAGAAGACTTAAATATCTTTTTTCGTTACCAATAATTTGTCTTAATCTAGAAATTTTATGTGAATTGAGCCTTCGTGGAATGTGGAGCGAACAAAATATTTGTATCAACTGGCATTTCGTTATGCAACTTCTTTTAAGACTATGCACAAACGTGACAGGGTGTGAATGAATAAGCCACAATAGGCAGTGGGTGATTGAATAGAAAGATTGAAGGGCATTTGCCTATCGCACAATCTTTTCCAATCAATGGGACTACAACTTGGTGACAGGGGTGTGACAATCGTCTTGGGTAATTCTACAGAAAAATCTTTGGACTGTCCTCCATACTGGCTGTCACGAATTACTATTGCCTTTGACAACTAAGTTGACAAAAGTTAACATAATAAACATTTTTTTTTTTAAATTTCAGTATTGCGTATCTATTTTCTTTGTGTTGATAATTTTAAGAACAAATCTTTTCGTCAAACATTTTATTGTGTGATTCTCCATGGGACAAGCAACATTTTTTAATATGACTTGAACAGGTTGCCACATGAACAGGTACAATAAAAGCGTACCTGAGATACAACACATATCACGAATCGTTAGATTCTTGGCATGTGCTTTAGAATAGGTTAACCAGAAGACTATACTGTGAAGTCATGTGGCTCTGTCAGTATGTGGGCACCTCTTCCCACTTCCCTTATATGTGTTGTAATTTTTACCTGTATTTGGCGAAATTCTGCTGGTGGACGTTACGTCCCCGAGGACCGCCCCTATACAGACCTTTTGGTCTTTGATATATGTTGGCATTTGTGGGAAGTTGATGCTTGGTCGACATCCGGCCTTACAGACTAGTCTTTTGTGTTTGAATGCCGTCATTTTCATCTGACGACGATACAGCTCACCAATCCCCAGTGTACGAGTTGTCACAGCGACACAGCTCACCAATTACCAATATACGAGTTATCAGAGCATTTCCATCATAGCTCTCTAGATTTGTATCTAATACCGCTTGCTAGGGGCCGTGTGGTCATGTCATCCAAGTTGCCACATGAACAGGTACAATAAAAGCGTATCTGAGATACAATACATATCACGAATCGTTAGATTCTTGGTATGTGCTTTAGAATCGGTTACCCAGAAGACTATACTGTGAAGTCATGTGGCTCTGTCAGTATGTCGGCACCTCTTCCCACTTCCCTTATATGTTATAATTTACAATATTCAAACAGAACACACCAACTAAGGGACTCTTTCCTATTACACGACTTTCAAATAATTGTCACTGCGTAATCTCTTTAAACGTTCTATCTTAGATAAAATGTTTACTGAATTATTATACGAGCGAAAGTCGGAAATGAACACATGGAATAAGACAGCAGAGCCTGAAATAAGGGGGTGTGACGGAAGTGTGGAGAACTCTGCAAACAGTCCTGGGGGAGAAGCAAACACAGACATATTGGCAAATATACTCGTGAGGATTTAGGGACATGCACTTGAGCCGTATACAAGCAAAAGGTATGAAGATTCAGCGATGCAATCCTGTTATATTCAGTCTTCCTTGTTGAGCTACTTCATTATTGTGGCCATTATTTTCACATAGATGCGATGTGTCGAGTGCACTATGCATTCACTTGAAGAATGGGATAACATAAAGAGACTCGGTCTATTTAAATGACTTAATCTCTTCAGACGTATCACTGGGTAACATTGATAATACCGACACCAGTATCGTTGAAACTCTCGAGCGTTTCCTTCTCCTACAAGAGACTAGTGTTTATACAAATCTATATATTATGCCTGCGTGGAGTTTGGTGATGATAAAATCAAAGAAATCTTCAATTGTGGTCGCGGAAATTCTACTGACAGTCGGATCTGACGCTTAATTGCATTTGTGTGAATGTCTCGGATGATGACAATCTCTGTCTTATAACCATGCTGGTCTGATTGCCTCCTTCCCTTTAGTTTACATGTGACTGGATATATTTTATGTGGATCCACTGAGAAGTGTCTGAGAATGGAAATGACTCAATCATCTAGCCAGTCCACTAGCACTTATCAGAAACTAATAAAGAACCTATCTGCTTCTGAGATACATAATTAGGCGCGTTTAATTTGTTTTACAGTTCCTTCAATATATAACCGTGGAGCCATTATAGAACAAAACACTGATCAGAACTCATTTGTGACCGGAACCTATCAACGAACGTGGAACCCCGTTTCCTCCTCAACTCTTATAACAATGCGCCCAGAAATATGTCACAGTTACCCTGGTTAATACTGATGTCTGTCCTACAATCACCTCCGGTCTACTGGAAGATTCCCCATCTGGACTGGAGTAATCAGTATAGCTCAATTGGTTCGGTGATATCTTGATCATATGGTATATTCATTGATCAGAAGCATAATCCATATGGTTTGTTCCAGTTTGTTCCAGTGCTAATCCCAGATGCATTTTATTTTTCCAAGCACCCGCTTTTTTATAATCCTCACAAAGTTTATTGAACACAATCATCCAGGTACATATATTTCAAAGCTTTAAAATTGATTTTCTCCAACATCTTTGCATCGGCTTGCTCGCAAAACTGAAACGCAATTGGACAGTAAGTAAACCAGGTAAGTAAGTGATTGTTGATAACTGTTAAACGTTTCCAAATGTATATTATTGGCTTCTTCTAACTGTCGTTTTCAGTTCCATTCCATGGATATCTACATTTACGCGATCAGGGCTCCATAATAATGTCTGTGATTGAGTGTGATTATAAATTGATAGACGCTCGATAACCTACCTTTACACAGACCCTGGTCAGCCAGCCAAACGTACATACTCATGGCGGAGAGCCTGTAACAATCTCATCTTTATTTAACAGGAATATTTGGAATAGCCTTGTGGCGCAAGCGCTTCTGATTAGCTGAGCTCCCGTTCATCACAGTTTACCAGGGCTCCCGGCGGTAGAAGAGAAGGGGAGGGAAACGCCTGATCGCGAGAGTGTGATACAATCTCCATACGGGCGACAGGATCATAATGAATATCTGAACACTGGAAGTTATTGGTGGAAAGGATATAATCCTAGGCCAGATATTACGTCAGAGACTCCATATTCTTTACTTATACCCGAAAGGACCTCAGTAATAACGTGCTACCACCGTGGTTTTGAAGCGATTGAAAATTGTTGACCGTTTGTCTCTTGTAGGAAACCATCTTGTGTTTCTATTATCTTTATTGCATACACATTTGGAATTGGTGCTAACTGTCATACTACATAGACCTTTCAATAATCGACGAGGAAAATCTTTTATGGACAACGACTGAATAATGAATGTCGGATCTGGCGCTTGCTATCATCAAGATTATGGAACGACGATGGCTAATGTGTTAGATATACATTGTCTCCAAGTATCGTTTAATGGGACAACTTAAATGTATACATGACCAAATCCGACGACCATAAACAATCTAAATCAATTCGCAAGACTTTTGGTATAATATCAAAAATAATATATTGTACATTTCAATCGATTTTTCCGTGCAATACGACTTTTAGCGGACCACGAAGATAACCAAGGACATAAACTAAGATTTGGTGAAGATAATCTTTGTATGAGTATTGCAACACATGATACGAGAAAGTTCAGTGTGTTGGTGATTCGTTTGAAAATATAATTAAAATAATGTCTTTTATCGCTCCCTAGAGCAATAGTATAAATCTCCTGGAACTGGACTGGTATTTCCCGCCAACGTATATCACCACCAGTGAATGGCATGTATAGGAATGGGAGATAGTAAAGCTTTTGGATGATGACATTGATAAGGAAAGCAAATGGCTAAGTTTGTATACACTTCTGAGCATCCAACATAATATACCGTAAAGAACAGAAGATAATTTCAGTTAGCCATTCACTCGTGAACGCCAAAACATCCTTATTTTATGCCAATGACGATTTGGGAGACGATTATGGAATAATGACGATGCTGTGTAGACATGTGTAAAACAAAATAATTTGAAAGTATTTCGGTGTTCTTGTTAAACAGGCTGCACTATATATAATATAATGTTCCGTATGGTAATAATGAGCGACAGAGAAAATTTAACGCAGGATACCAAACATCCGGGCATAAACAGAGGCGGATATTACAAAAGTGTGGGAGGACTCTGCAAACATTTCTGGGGAAAAACAAACACAGACATTTGTCAAATATACTCATCAGATTGTAGAGACATCCATTTGAGTCGTATGATAGCTAAGTGTTTGAACATTATGCACCGTAAACATGCCTGTCTTCATCGGCTACACCAGTATGAATATTGTTCAATTAAACTTAGGACGCATCGAGTTACACATGCAATAGTCTGGAGAAGTATTGGCCATTAATAGTCAGGAAGGAAATTGGTGTATTTGAAGGACCTAATGTGTTTACACCCATTATAAGGTATGCACATCGATAGCTTTTTTTACATTTACCACGGAATGGTCATTCTAAGATACGTTCTCAATACTCATGACTGAGAATATATACAGAAACGAAGCTGCCGCATGCCCTCCTTCCGTTTAGCTTAATTACATTTGACCTGGGGCATTCTCGGAGAGAAGACTGATATTACATCTGCTTACGAAGACGTAGGCACTCGGTGTTGACAATATGACGGCAAATTTATACAGTGGCATGACTGTGAGCGAGAGAAGCGAGGAATGTTCACGGTCAGATCCGCCTTTCCATGTTCCCACGCTCATCGCTTGTTATCGTGTGTAGAACGTAATCACAAACCAAACCCAACCTGTAAAACCTGGTGAGCCTACAGCAATACAGGAAACAACCCCCAAGAGGCTCTAATCGAAATGGCCCTCATGGATATAATAGATCGGATAATTTCGCCTATAGCTATGACATGGAGTCATATGACTTCTTGGCAGTACTCCGGCATTTTTTCCACCATCTTTATTTGTCGCGTTTTAATGGCATACCGTGCCCAACTGGGCCTTGCAGGGTGTGACCATCAAACTCTCGGCTTTTGGACTAAGACTTGGTCTAATTCCGCTTAAGCCGGTGCTAGGGGCCGTGTGGATACTTCATAGTGTGCACATGAACAGCTGCAATAAAAGCGCGGCTGAGATACTAAGATTACGTCCGAGAATCCACCTTATTCTCGGTCTGAATGTGAGGTGCTAAGGGAAGCTTTCCTGTAGAGTCATATGGTTGCTATTTAGTCGCCAGACGTCAATTTTCCCCACCTCGTGTATATCGCTTCAATTTATTACCTGTATTTGGTAGGATTCTGCTGGCGGACTGTTAGTCCCCGAGGCCCGCCCTCTGTACATGTCATTCGACAAATATATGTAGGTTTATTGTTTTGGTCGGAAATCTAAGCCGTACGACGTCGGACATTACAGGTTAATTTTTCTGTGTATTTTTGCATTTACCAGGTTTACCCCATGTTGAAGCGTTTACTCCCATCAGACGTCCTCGATGCGCATCCATTAACATCAGATGAGTTCTTTCTTTGGGCTGATCTGACATCAAGTTCCGGAGCTAGCGTATCTAATTCCGCTTAAGCCGGTGCTAGAGGTCGTGTGGATACTTCATAGTGTCCACATGAACATCTGCAATAAAAGCGCGGCTGAGATACTAAGGCTACGTCCGAGAATCCACCGTATTCTCGGTCTGAATGTGAGGTGCCAAGGGAAGCTTTCCTGTCGAGTCATATGGTTGCTATTTAGTCGCCAGAGGTCAATTTTCCCCACCTCTTAAATATCGCTTCAATTTGACCGGTGATATGTGCATGCGTACTCGGGTTCGGTAGTAGGTGAAGGGCATTTACCGCTGCGCACTGGAGACATGTCTATATACCCTATACATTAGTCCATAGGGTGTGCATGTTTTCGTTGGTGGGTGAAGACTACTGAGCGAAATGGTAGTATTTGTGAAGTCATCGGTTCTAGAGAAAGCACAGAGTCGATCGGGTACGCACTCGGATTGGTTAAACGTACACTCCTATGCACTGGCCCATAGAGGTGGGCATGATTCTATTGAAGCTCTTTGATGCAATCAGTCAGATGTAGGAACCACCGGGTCTGGACTGTCGTGATCGGGCTGTGCGGTGTAGATTGCGCATGCGCAACCCGAAGTGGAATGCTCTACAGAGAACGACAGCTGCCAGGATACATCGAGTTTCACCAAACGAGACTCACTGATTCGTACATGCGCTATACTGTGCTGTGTGTAAACCATTATGGGTCTGTCTCTCCATTATTGACGTGGAAATTCTTTTATGAATGAGGGCTGAAGATTGAATGTGGGATCTGACGTTTGCTATCTAGCCTGATATACCTTCCTCCTCTGTAAGGTAGCGGTCTGTACTTCGCCAATACCCCCCTAGTGCCCGTCTTAATCTCGTGACTAACCGGTGTAACGCAGTACCGCCCATCGAGACCCAAATGTTTGTTCCATTTCAGAATCAGAATCAGAATTTATTCACCAGATAATTTACATTGGAAATAAATATTAGGTCAAAATGTTTTGGCGGGAATAAAGCCCAACACGGGCTTGTTCTATCCCTGTTATAATTATATGACAATAATGATGGGCATGAGGGAGGTGGTGAATTAAACGGAATATAAACTATGATATGTAATCTTATATTTCTTAATAGTCATATTCGGAACATGTAGGAGTGGATCAGGGAAGTATTGCACCATATATACCTGCGACTCATAAAGTATACATATTATTCGAAACATAATATATATATACACACATATATATATACATATACACACACACGCACACACACACACACATATATAAACACACACACATAAATACTAAAGGTGACAAAGTATGTTCCGTACAAATTTTGTACACATCTAAATTATATAAGGTTGGATATAAGTTTACATTCACAGAGTGAATATACAATAAAAAGATATATATATATAGAGAGTGATATAGGTAAAAAAAGAAGTTTGCTGGTGTGGAGCAGTAATATAAGAAAAATAACGAAAAAACCTTCTCAACTTTCTACATCATTATATTCCGACTGCAGTTTCGAACGTAATGTTCTTTTCAAGGAATACTGTTTTCAAATGACAGACTGGTATATATACAAATACAGGGCACAACGGTCGCTAGACGACGTGCCTGGCTTAAGCAAGCAGTGACTTGATAACATGCTGACATTAATAGAAACAGTTGGTCACAATAAACATGAAAAGAGAGATTAAAAGGGATAATTCAAACGAGTACAATACATGCAGTAAACAACAATCAAAATCAAACATAATTGGTCTGCGAAGCAGAGGTGGGTATTTTCAGGATATGACATGCTTCAACAGTTTGATAAATACGTACATGTATTGCATGAAATCTAATTTCACAAAGTTGTTAAACAAACAAAATAACAAATATATTCAAGGTCTATGTGATCCGTTTAATTCGGAACCATACCTTTCTATAAACATCGTTTCTTTAACATCCAATAAGGCTTGAGAGTGATATATATATATATTTATTTAAACATATATACAATGTCCCTTTTCACCGTAGATGATCCCGTATGATTATACTGAGGTTTGAGATGTAGAATTATTTAGCTAATAAGAATATTTTGATATTGCGCTTAAATAGCGATTCTGAATCGATACATTTTAATGCACTGGGAATAGAATTCCACAATTTAGGACCTTTAGCTTGATTCGTAAAATATGGCCTGTATAGATTCAAGTTTACATGTCTAGTAGGGTAACTATGAACTGTGAATAACATTGTGAAGCATGATAAAGAGTGATTAGGCAAACGGAAATGCGAATGCACAAATCGGTGGGCGAAAGTTAATGTGACATAGTCATTGAGTTTTGTGAAAGGTAGAATATTTCGGTGTGAGAGAGCCTGTCACTACAAGTTATAATACGAATGATTCGTTTTTGCAGGAGCACAATAGGTGATAGATGAGAAGAATATGTGTTAGCCCAGATTAGATTACAATATGATAGGAATAAAAGAGTGAATGATACAGATTTAATAAGGTTTGTTTGTTTATACAGTGCTTTATGTTATTCAAAACACCGACATTGCGTGACAGTTTTGATGAGAGGTTGTCTATGTGATTCTTCCAGTTGAGTTTATCATTCAGATACACGCCGAGAAATTTATAGCTGTGGACAAGTTCAACATTTTGACCATCTATAAGTAAGTTTGGTATATATTTTTGGCAGTTCTTGTTGGATTTACAACCATATACTTTGTTTTTTGGACGTTTAGAGATAGTTTGTTGCAAGAGAACCACGTTAGAAGTTTGTTTATTTCTACGTTTGATGTCTCCATGGCTGTTTTCAAGTCTATATTGGAATATGTGGCGCTTGTGTCGTCCGCGAATAGAATAACGTCGAGTAAATTCGAAACGTTAGCAATGTCATTTATATAGATGATGAAAAGAATGGGTCCCAAGATGGAGCCTTGTGGAACACCACAGGATAGTGTATGGGAAGAGGATAGTACACCGGAAAGGGAGACATGCTGTGTCCGGGAGGACAGATAGCTGGTGAACCATTCATTGATCGTGCCACGAAAGCTATAGTGGGAAAGTTTTTGTAAAAGTATTTCATGGTTGACCGTGTCAAAGGCTTTGGATAAGTCTAAGAAGGTTGTCACGCTATATTGCTTTTGTGATTTGGCCGAGATTAATTTGTCATATAGAGATAGTAGGGCAGAAGTCGTAGAGTGGTTTTGACGGAATCCAAATTGATTGTGACAGAGTATATCGTTGTCTGTGAGGAATGCAGTGATTCTACTGCAAACGAGCCTCTCCAGTATTTTTCTGATGCAGGGCAGAACTGATATTGGGCGGTAGTTAGTGACTGAATTTGAGTCACCCGATTTAAATATTGGAGTAACTTTTGCTATTTTTAAACTATCTGGTACAATGCCGGATTCGAACGAAAGGTTAAAAATACGAGCAAGGGGATTGGCAATATAATATGCAACAGGTTTTAGTAATGACATGCGTGTTCCATCAACGCCAGCAGATCCGCTTTTCATCCGATTGATAACTTGCATAACTTCCTCCGGAGTGCAAGGGTTGAGAGTACAATTATTCAAACATTTCTGACCCAGATAAGATTCAAAATTAACGTTCGTGTGTGGTATTTTATCTGCTAGTTCCGATGCGACAGTACAAAAATATTCATTCATGTGATTTGCAATATGTAGAGTGTTGTATGTTTCAGTACCGTTAATGTTTATTGATTGTGGCCTGGTGGATTTTTTTGATCGGCGCATCAGCTCATTGATGGTTTTCCATGTCTTACGGATATTGTCGTTATACTGATTGAATTTCGACTCGTAGTAATGTCTTTTAGCATTTTTAAGAATATTATTTAACTTATTTCGGAATGTTTTGTATTGAATGCTATCAGTTATTTCACGTGGTAATTTACAATTTCTTTGCATAATCAGTCCTAGGTGGCGGTGCTTTTCACAGAATTCTAGACTAGTTTTGTCAAAAAAATAGTTCTATGTCATCTGTGATATTTTCGAACAGAATTATAACATGAGATTTTGACAACACTATTCTAGAATTCTGTGAAGAGCGCCGCCACCTAGGACTGATTATGCAAAGGAATTGTAAAAGGAACAAACACAATGATCAATTCGAATCGGTCTTGCGTTCTAGATATAGACACAACATATCATCTGTATTAGTATTTTGTGTTCTGTGTGTGTTCTAGATATAGACACGCCAGACTTCGTCAGTTTTTCCCAGCTCTTGCATATCGCTCAAATTTATACCATATGAACTTATTTGCTATAATGCTCTTGTTTGCCAGCAAATGATGTACGACTATTGGGTAAGGGGTCCTAGTTTGTAGGAACATGTGTCTAATCCGTTTATTGTTTCATGGGCAATAAAATATGCTTAATCTCAACTAGATCCCGGTCTGAAGGGCAAACGATCCAGTCGGTTTATTGTTCAGGATAGATGTGGGATCAAGTGGGGCATACCTAGTCTGTCAGTAATTTAAATTACCCCGTGAAACACTTTTCTGACCTATATTTGTGAGCCATACAGACACCAAACACAACAAGAATGAACGAATCCTCAGGTGACTGAGTACGGTTACTGTTTGACCAATTTGTCTCGTAATTTAAACACGGATCGTCTCTGATGGACACATAATTCAATAAACTCAAATCTTGTTGGACGTTTCATTAACGTCGGAGCTCTGCTATGTCACCCTGCTAGCTACTTGCGCGCTTTTATCGGAAGACACCAGTCGAGACCTGATGATTTACAATGCTGGTTTTGAATCACTGAATTCTGCTATTCATATTGATAACACGTCAGAGATACTTTACTGTTTTGCGTTGAACAATGGGAATGCATATCCTGAAGAAGGTTGTTGCTTCAGTATTGGATGTATTTAACACAGGAGCGACACAGGAATGTAGTTGAACGAATATATACCTGTCTATTAGAAATACGTGCGCTGATTGCAACTGTCCTCCTACTTCTGTACTTGTGTATATATTGTACGAAATATCTGACAATTCTCATATAAGTATACCGGATTATTGCTCTGGAAACGTAGGACATGCGCAGTTGGTCACTTTTGCCTCATAGCCAACCATTTATGTGTAAGTTAATAGGAATGTCACGGGGCAATCGGTACCATTGTTTCTGAAGCTTGACTCAAACTATATATCGCCTGTATACCCATGACTATAGACAACAATGCTTCATTAACCGATAAGCTAGGTACTATATATCAATACTGTGTATGACACGAAATAAGTAGCGAAATATTCTGAATATCTGAGTTTTAGTCCGGAATTACATCTTAATGATTTGAATATTACCTGTTGTAGTAATGTCTTCTGGTAGATATGAACGCTCTCACACGTTTCCAAACGCAGATTTCAGGCAGTCGAAAAAATCGTATTTTGAATTGCGAAGAGTTGGATACATCATCAATGAAAAGAAAATGTTCATTATACAATCTCGACAACATCGCCTATATCGTCAACATACCTTGGTTTAACATCGTATCCACCAGTTCCATCTACAGCCTTAGCTCGGTTAAGTTTTTCAGTGATAACATGTTCGCTTTTTTAGGTTATGGGGTATAGCTGAGAACTGTGAGAATTAACTGATTACTTAAGGTGGCTCCCTGGTTACAAGAATGGCTGTTCTGCGCAGTTTTTTGCGCATAGCAATTACCTCCCTTGTAGTCTTACTCTTGTGCGCGAATGGATAGAATGAGATACTGTGACATGCTGCGTTTACTAAGCATCCCTTGTGACGTCATGACGTCGAATGGCAAACCCTTTGTTGGCGTGGCATGTTGACCTACCTTATATTTGAGTTATTAAAAAACTACATACTTCAAGGAATACATAGTAAAAAAAATGAGAAAATTGACATGACTTTTGAATATCCTGAAAACAATTATGTCTCAAGTATTGAGTGTTTTACATAGTAATCACATTGTACCAGTTTGCCACAGGTACACGTTATACAACCTGAAAATTAGAAAAAAGTAATACGCTATGCCCCAATTTTTATATCATTTTCTGATATAGGATGGACTTCCTGAGCTATACAAAAAATATGAGAAAAATGACATGACTTTGCATCTAAACCAGGGAGCCACCTTAATTAAGCGTAGTAGATCGTGAAAAGACAGAGAGAATGTGAATATATACTCGATACCTTGTACAAGTGGTGAACTAAGTAAAATCTTGTACACAATCCCAATAAATTATCTGATACATTATTTTGTCCGCTTAAATTACAGTTCTGATTCAGTGTTCTATTGTGAGCAATACAGATATCATACAAGCTAGGTGCAAGTATCTGAATATTCGTATCCTTGATGCTGAGATTCTTTCATTATAAACAATCATACAGGTGACCACATACGATTGCCATTTTACCGCTTCCTCTCTTAATTTGGAAACGGATGGTAGCTGAATGACTCATAAATCCATACACACATATTGATGGATGTTCGATGAATGTCGTTTCTTGTCATTTTGCTCGCTTACATCGATAGGACAGATGATAGTTTGAATCTATACTGTTTCATATTTGGATACAAACTATCACATGGCCAATGGAAGTTTGTTCTTCTGAAAAATGAATGTATCGGTATATGTGATGGCAGATACGGAAGTCCAACTGTATAAAAAAAAATATATACCGCTTCATGATGAACCCGTACTAGATAGAATATCAACTACGCAGTGTGTATAGGGTATATAATAATCCTTCTTGAGAATTTCATCTGTACATATTTAGCGACCGTTTCTCAGAACATTTCTTTCCGATGAAACTTTTATAGTTTATACAATTTCACACAAAAAGGCTCCGGGGATTTTGGATACTTTTACATATATTTGAGAACTGTATATAACGGCGCAGGGTATTCATATAAGTAGTCAAAACCAAACCGTGAATAAAAGTGAGCGATAACATGCTGTAACATAGGACGGCGTAATCTAACTAGAGATCAAATATGGATCATATCAAGCGTCAGATCCGACATTCAATATTCAACCGTCGACCATAAAAGAATTTCCGCGCCAATAGTTGAGAGACCTATTTCGCGTGACAGATAGCACCAATTCCAAATATGTATAAATAAAAATAATAAAAACACAAGAAGGTTTCCTACAAGAGAGAAGCGGTCAACAGTTTTTAATGTTATCAGCATTGAAGACATGATGATGTTCTACACAACAAATCCTAGTCACTGACCAGTTACAGTTACGCTTTCATTTTGTGTGTCCATTTGAACACCATGAAGATGTGATCCCACATGACTACATTGTACGAATAAAGTTAACCAAATGACCACGAGCGATACGTGATTGACATCAGTTTTACTTGGATTTTACTAAAATGTCGATTATTGCAGTGTTTGAACTTTTAAATGTATAACCTCTTTTATGCATCATTTGGAACTGTTGGGCCCGTGTGCCGTGTAATTAATTTGCATACATGAAGAGTCGGGTTTTTTTTACACAAATCTAAGTTTGGGAGATAATAGCATAATAATAAAATGTTTCTACGATTATGGAATGTGAAACATCGGGATGGACCACAGCTGTTGTACTTATCACAGCGCGATATCAAGATGGCCTTATTGAAAACTCTTCTCTCTTGTGTTTATATATGGTAGTAGTATATATTACTGATTTAAAGCCAACTTGACCTACTTATTTGTTCCCCCGGGTAAAATTTAAGGGGGAACTTTGTGAGGCTCTCTACGGGTGGGGTATGTGGCAGAGCTCTTGGTGGGACCTATTCAACACCCGGAAAGTACACATAAACTGATGACGTCATCAGTACGGCCCCTGGGCATGTATTCTTCCGCGGTGATGCGGTCTGGCGGTGATGCGGGAAAAAGCTTGCGCGGAGAAAAAGTAGTCCCCAGACTTCAAATACGCTGCATGGTCCGATTGGGTCGAGTGAGGTATCAAAGTGAAGCATTCGTGAAGGGGCATCCAGTCATGGGTGAGTGCATGTAAAATTAGGATTTTTTCCCGAAAATATCAAAAGCGGAACACGGACTTTACCCCTAAATTAGGGGAAAACCCCTATTAACCCTAGCCAAAAGGGCTAATATCGGTCCCCGGGCGTATTGGGACCTGCCTATCAAGTCAATGGGGTGGGTGCATGTAAAATTAGGATTTTCCCCCGAAAATATAAAAAGCGGAACACGGATTTTACCCCTAAAATAGGGGGAAACCCCTATCAACCCTAGCCAAAAGGGCTAATATCGGTCCCCGGGCTTATCGGGGCCTGCCTATCAAGTCAATGGGGTGGGTACATGTAAAATTAGGATTTTTCCCCGAAAATATAAAAAGCCGTGGGCTTTACTATGGGTTGTGGGGTCTCGTTTTTCTCGTCTCACCAAGAAAAACACGATGGGAGGGGTCCCGGAGCGAAGCGGTGAAATTTTTGGAAAAAGTCACCGAGGTCTGTATATAGGCCTATAGGCTGGCTATGGGGGGTATAGGTCCAACCTGGAAAATTCACACACGTTCATTGTCATATGGGTTGTTTGGTCTTGTTTTTCACGTCTCGTCATTTAGAACACGATGGGAAGGGTCCCGGAGCGAAGCGGTGAAATTTTTGGAAAAGTGCCATATAGCCCATATAGCTCCATACTGACTATGGGAGGGAGAGGTTCATCCTGGGAAATTCACACACGTTCATTGTGATATGGGTTGTTTGGTCTTATTTTTCACGTCTCGTCATTTAGAACACGATGGGAAGGGTCCCGGAGCGAAACAGTGAAATTTTTGGAAAAGTAACATATAGCCCATATAGTTCCATACTGGCTATATGGGGGTATAGGTTCAACCTGGGAAATTCACACACGTTCATTGTCATATGGGTTGTTTGGATTTGTTTTTCACGTCTCGTCATTTAGAACACGATGGGAAGGGTTTCGAAGAGAAACGGTGAAATTTTTGGAAAAGTACCGGGTAGGTCTGTATATAGGCTCATATAGCTCCATACTGGCTATATGGGGGTATAGGTTCAACCTGGTAAATTCACACACGTTCATTGTGATATGGCTTGTTTGGATTTGTTTTTCACGTCTCTTCATTTAGAACACGATGGGAAGTGTTTCGAAGCGAAACGGTGACATTTTTGGAAAAAGTTCACCGAGGCCTGGGTAAGCCCATAGGCCTATACTGCATGGCTATGGGGTATAGGTTCATACGGGGTGGACGTTTTGGGGTCTAGGTGAGCCCCTAATGATCCTATGGTGTCGTATGAGGTCTTATTTTGAAGCTCTCGTTGAGGAGCATCCGACTGGACTAATGGTTCGTCTGTTTTCAATAGTCTGCGCATGCGCAGTCTGGCCGTATTATAGAAAGCAGACATTTTGGGGGGTATGTGGGTGTGTGTTTGGGGTAGAGATGGACCGCTATGGGTTCGAATGGGTCGTGGAAGGTGTCAAAGTGAAGCTTGTGTGGGGTAGAGTCAGATTGGCGTGTTTTTAAGTGCAAGTCGCGTCAATCTGCGCATGCGCAGTTGGTTGTAGTAAGTAAAGTGGTCATTTTGGGGCAGTACAGGAAGGTATTTGGGGTAGAGATGGACCATCCTTGGTCCGAATGCGTCCTGGAAGGTGTCCTTTTGTATAGCTCTCGGGGTGTAGACCCCGATTTGGGGGCTGTCTACAGCACCTGTGACGTCATCGGTGACGTCATCAGTACGAGTAGTAGCGAAAGTGGGCATTTTAGGAAAGTGCAGGAAGGTATTTGGGGTAGAGAGGGACCATCCTTGGTCCGATTGCGTCGTGGGAGGTGTCATCTTGTAGCTTTCATGGTGTTCATCCCCATCTGAGGGATGTTCGCGTCATCTGTGACGTCATCGGTGACGTCATCAGTACGAGTAGTAGCGAAAGTGGGCATTTTAGGGGAGTGAAGGAAGGATTAGTAGTATAAAAGCGCATTTCGAGCCCTTTTGACCTAGCGGCACAAGGCCCAATGAGAGTATGCGCGCGTGTGTGTGCGTTTGTGTGTGTGTGCGTGTATGTGTGTATGCTTGCGTGTACGCGTGTGAATGTGCTTTCGTGTGTGTGTGTGTGTGTGTGTACGCGTGTGGGTGTGTGTGTGTGTGCGTGCACGTGCGTGTGTGTATTCGTGTGCGTCTGTATGTGTGTGTGTGTGTATGTGTGCATGTGTGTGTGCGTGTGTGTGTATGCATGTGTGTGGGTATGCGTCTGTGTGTGCGTGTGTGTGTCGCCGTATGCAGGTGCACGCTCCTGTGGTGCACCCTGTACACTACGATATTCACGAATGTTCCACCATCTCGGACTTCTAACAGGCCCAGGTCCAGAAGCTCTCATGTCCTGCATGTGAATAGTCAGTCATATTGTGTGTGTGCGCATGTTTGCGTCCGTGTGTATGCATCTGGGTGAGTGTGCGTGTGTATGTATCTGTGTGTATGTGTGTATGCGTCTATGTGTATAGGTCTGAGTGCGTGTGTGTTGGTGTGTGTGCTTGCGTGTGTATGCAAGTGTGTGTATGCGTCTGTGTGTGCGTGTGTATGTATGCATGTGTGTGTATGTGTGGGTGTGCGTGTGTGTATGTGTGTGTATGCTTGTGTGCGGGTGTGTATGTGTGTGTGTGTGTGCGTCTGTGTGTGTGTGTGTCTCCGTATGCAGGCACACGCTCCTGTGGAGCACCCTGTACCCTAGGATGTTCTCGAATGTTCCACCATCCACCGTGTGTGTATGCGTGCGTGTGTATGTGTATGCTTGCGTGTGTGTACTCGAGTGCGTGTATGCGTCTGTGTGTACGTGTGTGCGTCTGCGTGCATGTGCGTGTGTGTATGCGTGTATGTGTGTATGCGTGATGTGGCGGTGATTACGAGCTTGGTAGGATTCTAGATTAACCTGAGGAGGATGGGCAGTTCCATTTGGACCAATCAGCGGTCGAGAAAAAGAACCAATCAGCGGTCGAACAATCAGCCAATCGATAAGCACCGGATTTTTCCATGCCTCGGGGACGATAGGCTTTCGACGCGGTCCGCGCGTGCATCCAGCGACTTCACGTCCGCGCGTCCATCCGGGTACTTCACGTTACACGTGTGTATGCGTGTGCGTGCGTATGTCTGTGTGTATGTATGTGTGTGTGTGTGTGTGTGTATGTGTGCGTGTGAGGTGTGTGTGCTTGCGTGTGTGTATGCGTCTGTGTGAATGTGTGTGTGCTTGCGTGTGCGTGTGCGGATACGCAATTTTTATCCGGTATTGCTAGCGCGCGCAGGGGTCAAAGGTGTAGCCCTACGGGCTATAGGGTACAGGGTGCACCAGGTATGTGTGTGTGCGCGCCTGCATACGATGACGTCACTTCCGAGCAGCGCAGGGGCCAAAGGCTACTTCCGGGCTATAGGAACACTTGTGAACGTGTAGAACTTTCTTCCTCTCATCTGTCTGTATCATGGCACACGGCGAGAGACACACCTACACACAGTCGTATACACACACACACATGCTGCATACACACACACGCACACCCACACGCGTACACACAGACGCATACACGCACTCGAGTACACACACGCAAGCATACACATACACACGCACGCATACACACACGGTGGATGGTGGAACATTCGAGAACATCTTAGGGTACCGGGTGCACCACAGGAGCGTGTGCCTGCATACACACACACACACATAGACGCATACACACCCATGCATACACACCCGCACACACACGCATACACACACATACACACACGCACACCCACACATACACACACATGCATACATACACACGCACACACAGACGCATACACACACTGACATACACACGCAAGCACACACACACACACACACGCACTCAGACCTATACACACAGACGCATACACACATACACACAGACACATACACACAGACACACAGACACATACACACACATACTCACCCAGATGCATACACACGGACGCAAACATGCGCACACACACACAATATGACTGACTATTCACATGCAGGACATGAGAGCTTCTGGACCTGGGCCTGTTAGAAGTCCGAGATGGTGGAACATTCGTGAATATCCTAGGGTACAGGGTGCACCACAGGAGCGTGCACCTGCATACGGCGACACACACACGCACACACACACAAACGCACACACACGCGCGCATACTCTCATTGGGCCGCTAGGTCAAAAGGGTCAAAAGGGCTCGCTAGGTCAAAAGGGCTCGAAATGCGCTTTTATGCTACTAATCCTTCCTTCACTCCCCCAAAATGCCCACTTTCGCTACTACTCGTACTGATGACGTCACCGATGACGTCACAGATGCTGTGGACATCTCTCAAATCGTAGTCTACACCCCGAGAGATACAAGATGACACCCCCCACGACGCATTCGGACCAAGGATGGTCCATCCCCACCCCAAATCCCTTTCTTCACCGCCCCAAAATGCCCACTTTCGCTACTACTCCTACTGATGACGTCATCAATGACGTCACAGATGCTGTGAACATCCATCAAATCGGGGTCTGCACCCCGAAGGCTACAAGATGACACCTCCCACGACGCATTCGGACCAACGATGGCCCATCTCTACCCCAAATACCTTCCTTCACTGCCCCAAAATGCCCACTTTCGCTACTACTCGTACTGATGACGTCACCAATGACGTCACAGATGACGCGAACATCCCTCAGATGGGATGTACACCATGAAAGCTACAAGATGACACCTCCCACGACGCAATCGGACCAAGGATGGTCCCTCTCTACCCCAAATACCTTCCTGCACTTTCCTAAAATGCCCACTTTCGCTACTACTCGTACTGATGACGTCACTGATGACGTCACAGATGCTGTAGACAGCCCCCAAATCGGGGTCTACACCCCGAGAGCTATACAAAATGACACCTTCCAGGACGCATTCGGACCAAGGATGGTCCATCTCTACCCCAAATACCTTCCTGTACTGCCCCAAAATGACCACTTTACTTACTACAACCAACTGCGCATGCGCAGATTGACGCGACTTGCACTTAAAAACACGCCATTCTGACTCTACCCCACACAAGCTTCACTTTGACACCTTCCACGACCCATTCGAACCCATAGCGGTCCATCTCTACCCCAAACACACCCCCACATACCCCCCAAAATGTCTGCTTTCTATACTACGGCCAGACTGCGCATGCGCAGACTATTGAAAACGGACGAACCATTAGTCCAGTCGGATGCTCCTCAACGAGAGCTTCAAAATAAGACCTCATACGACACCATAGGATCATTAGGGGCTCACCTAGACCCCAAAACGTCCACCCCGTATGAACCTATACCCCATAGCCATGCAGTATAGGCCTATGGGCTTACCCAGGCCTCGGTGAACTTTTTCCCAAAAATGTCACCGTTTCGCTTCGAAACACTTCCCATCGTGTTCTAAATGAAGAGACGTGAAAAACAAATCCAAACAAGCCATATCACAATGAACGTGTGTGAATTTACCAGGTTGAACCTATAACCCCATATAGCCAGTATGGAACTATATGGGCTATATGGTACTTTTCCAAAAATTTCACCGTTTCGCTCCGGGACCCTTCCCATCGTGTTCTAAATGACGAGACGTGAAAAAGAAGACCAAACAACCCATATCACAATGAACGTGTGTGAATTTCCCAGGATGAACCTCTCCCTCCCATAGTCAGTATGGAGCTATATGGGCTATATGGCACTTTTCCAAAAATTTTACCGTTTCGCTCCGGGACCCATCCCATCGTGTTCTAAATGACGAGACGTGAAAAACAAGACCAAACAACCCATATCACAATGAACGTGTGTGAATTTTCCAGGTTGTACCTATACCCCCATAGCCAGCCTATAGGCCTATATACCGACCTCGGTGACTTTTTCCAAAAATTTCCCGCAACCCATAGTAAAGCCCACGGAAAAAAAATGACCATCCCCATAGCCCATACACGCATTTTCCCTTATATTGTATAATACAGACCCATATTGTAGGGATAAAGTCTGAGTTCCGCTTTTTATATTTTCGAAAAAAAATCCTAATTTTACATGCACCCACCCTATTGACTTGATAGACTGGCCCCGATAAGCCCGGGGACCGATATTAGCCCGTTTGGCTAGAGGTGATAGGGGTTTTCCCCTATTTTAGGGGTAAAGTCCGTGTTCCGCCTTTAATATTTTCGGAAAAAAATCCTAATTTTACCTGCACCCACCCCATTGACTTGATAGGCAGGCTCCGATAAGCCCGAGACCGATATTAGCCCTTTTGACTAGAGTTGATAGGAGTTTTCCCTATTTTAGGGGTGAAGTCCGTGTTTTTATATTTTCGGGGGAAAATCCTAATTTTACATGTACCCACCCCATTGACTTGATAGGCAGGCCCCGATAAGCCCGGGATCGATATTAGCCCTTTTGGCTAGAGTTGATAGGAGTTTTCCCCTATTTTAGGGGTAAAGTCCGTGTTCCGCTTTTTATATTTTCGGGGGGAAATCCTAATTTTACATGCACCCACCCCATTGACTTGATAGGCAGGTCCCAATAAGCCCGGGGACCGATATTAGGCCTTTTGGCTAGGGTTGATAGGGGTTTTCCCCTATTTTAGGGGTAAAGTCCGTGTTCCGCTTTTTATAGTTTCGGGAAAAAATCCTAATTTTACATGCACCCACCCATGACTGGATGCCCCTTCACGAATGCTTCACTTTGATACCTCACTCGACCCAATCGGACCATGCAGCGTATTTGAAGTCTGGGGACTATTTTTTCTCCGCGGAAGCTTTTCGCGCGACCGCATCACCGCCAGACCGCATCACCGCGGAAGAATACATGCCCAGGGGCCGTACTGATGACGTCATCAGTTTATGTGTACTTTCCGGGTGTTGAAAAGGTCCCACCAAGAGCTCTGCCACATACCCCACCCGTAGAGAGCCTCACAAAGTTCCCCCTTAAATTTTACCCGGGGGAACAAATAAGTAGGTCAAGTTGGCTTTAAATCAGTAATATATACTACTTATGGTGCTAATTATGGATCCGAATGAATGTCAGATTTTCTGTTCGAACAAAGGGAATGTCATTTTTTAGCAAATTATTATTTCAGCCATCATCAAATCAGCCATCCTTCATGAAAGATTACTGCATCAACAATCTGAATATAGTTGGTTTCAACCAATCCCACTAGCCATGACGAAATATCGGGGTACAGTTAACAGAAGATTAAAGGAAATCGAAGACTGAGTGGCTTGGTCAAGTATATATAACAGGGAACAGATATTTATTACCAGTGGCTGTGTGTTATTGGTACGAGGAAGCATGGTGTAGAAGGAAGCAGGCTCCCCAGTGCCTGTACTACCTCGTTAGCGAAAATATCCATTCAGTTTGGTTGGTAGGGCACTGGGCTTGGAAGCGAGAGGTCGGTGGTTCAAAAGTCGGCCAGTCACTACAACATTGGTGTCGCCGGTGGGATCCTCGGGAATGAGAGTGGGTTGGGTCGATGGTCAGGTTGTCCAGATCGGGATCGGGAATGAGGATGACGGTTCTTCGTGACGAAGAGGAATGTGATAGAAATCGTGTTCACCAGTGCCTGAACTTAGTCGCTACAACACTGTGTACGGTGGTGTGGGGAAACGGGCTACAAGACACACTCTGTATGACCAGTGCCCATTGTACAATGATGAAGTGCCCGATCAAACCAAACCAAATAATTGATCGACTGATATATTCCTCAATAGTTCTCATTTTTTCAACAACAAAAATAACCCTATCGACGATCATCCATATCCCTAGCTCGCTGGCCTGGTTACCTCCCAGTATTGATCTACCTTTTCAACAATGGTCTCTTTTCGAATTTCCAAGTGACTGAGCTTCTAATGGTGATTTTCATTGAGACGACCTTGTGAACTCCTGGAGAAGTCCCCAATACTAGTGAGACAATTGGTAAAGGAGGACCACACTCAACTGGTCGACTATCAGTAGTTTTCTCAACTCTACAAGTGTACCGATACTGGCCTGATATATTCTCATAATGTGATTATGGGATATGAGATATACAACTCCTGGGTTACCTTGTATCACGATTACTTTTCCTTTTTCTTGTAGTTTATTATTTTACGATTAATGGAAAACGACAAAGAATGATCTGCAGGTTCTAAATACAGGCACTTGTTTCGACATTCATTACATAGCCGTGATCTTTGAATAATTGATTTCCAAACTACAGGTTTGGGTCATAAACAGAACTCATGTACTTTATACTTAGTGAGTCTAATAAAATATGACTATATTCCACAACTAGCTTATTCAGTATTCATGCACTGTATACTTAGTGAGTCTAACAAAATATGACTATATTCCAAAAACAAAAAACAAAAAAAACAACAAAAAAAACTCACTCAGTGAAAAGCTCATCAATAGTGTTTCCACAGGCATATCAATATTTTATTTTCTATAAGAATGTTTTGTTTTGTTCTGAGATTGGTGATGTTTGGTCATGTTGCTATACCAACCAGTCCTTAGGATTATCGCGGATGTTTGTTCAGATCAACCTACTGATGTGATAGACCGAGAAACAAGAATTTGATCTGGAATTCATGACGGTAGTTTGCTTCTCTGTCAATCACACATGCAATTAGTTTGTCTCCAAACTTCCGCTCGCTGGCCCGTCTGTGGATTTGATCGCGTACATTTGTATGTCGCCATCCACTCATATGGCCTTCAGCAGCAAACAATATAAACACTATATGTTAGTAATGGTGGAGCAGGAAACCATCAGATCACCGTTGTCTCTGGATCATAGCCATCGGTCCAGTATTTTGGCTACCTCAGAGAATGATTGATTGTTCAACTCGATAGATACCCAGAAATGGACGAATCTGTGAGAAACACAGGAGAATAGCACCGTAATTTTCCCGGTAATTAAGTGGTTACGATGATCGCACCAGTCCTATCTCAGCCCTCGAGGAACTGGACAACTTGGATTTGTCTGCGAAGAAAAAGAAAAGGCGTAAAGGAGATATTGTTCGCAACGAAACTGTAATCCGTTCTTTGACGAAGTGGCCCCTTAGCTTAAACCGGACCAAATTGCAATGGAACCAGACGACTCAGACGTTCTGTTCCCTTAAACCCCGAGATCGCCAGAATGGCATCATAGTGAGACTCTCAGCTCCGGCTCGAACAACTGATAGCTGATGACCCGCAAAATGACCATATTGAAAAGGGCCATTTAAGATTTCCAGGCTCGCCGTCTCATATCCGGTACTGGTCGATGGGGTTGTATCTTATAGCTCTTCATATATAAAAGGTGGAAATGGGTACTCTGGTGATTACCCTACATTACATTATAGATGGTTTGTATAAACGAGATACCGTCGTAACACGTAGTTCCTCAACCGAGATGATGGCAGTTTTACGCTGTAATTACTTTCACTTAGATTTATGTAGTATTCTTTTGGAAGATATTGGGCAAAGAATACGGTGAAATCTCTTCAAATAACATATTACAAAAATGAAAATATGTTTAATTTTTTCATTGCAAAATTCCTAATTATATTATTCATCTCGAATACAGTTGTCAATGTTCCTCTTAGGCGTGTTTTGGTGTTCTGCTGTGTGTTCGCCCTATGCAGTCATATGATTTCTCGTCAGCCACGCTTTGATATGTTCTCCGACAACTCCCATACTATCTCTTACTTTCACCATGCAATTATACTACAATTATTAAAATAGACGGCACATAGCTGAAAATTATATGCTGGCATCAGGTTCACAATAAAATCTGTGAGCTCTGGCCACAGGCACCGATATCCGAATACAATATCCCCGTCAGTTCCGGCTTTTAATATTCAGCCGTCGTCCACAAAAGTATTTAGTGTCTATAAGCGATAAACAGTTTTCGTAAGATGTCATATTTACACTTTGTGAAAATATAAATGTCTAACACTGCATTGTCGACTTCTTCACTACAAGACCGACGATTACAACATGGATTTCGACATTGTTAACTATTCCAGAAGGTCTGTATTTGACGTATATGCTCTGGTCAACTAGTTTCTGTTTTTTAGATCCTGTGAAGATTTGACCATTTCAATCAACACCACTAATCCTTATTGCAGTCTGGTCCTTCGCCGCTATATAACACTTAGACTCCATCACTCCAAGTGTTTCATTATAGTAATAAATTTAACACACTGATAAAAAATTATCATCTGATAAACTCTCATGATGAATGTAAGTTATTAAAAGAAAAAGTTTGGATGAGCATAATATCGACCAGTCCATTTCACACCTTGAATCGGGCTGAGTAACCAAATGTTAAAATGTAAAGGTTAGACGCAGTGTTAGTCGAGCTATTATATTGTTATACTATTCCTGTCATTGTTCGAGCGTTTGTAGGAACTAAGAAATAATTGGTAGCTAAATAATCGATGCAGACGAGTAGCCAGTTCCGACCTACCAACGAGACATTTTCGTCTGTTTCAAAGGGAAAATGTTTGATTGGCAAACTGATTATCAGGATCGTGGTACAATTGTATACACAATTTGTTAACAAAGTATCTAAGCTGGTGATGCCCTGAACCGTGGGGGGCTTAATATTACATTTCTTAATGAGAGGTGTCAGTTTTGACCCACTTTCGCCAGTTCGGATACAACCTCGGTTGAACATTGACCTGTGACCCAGATGTATACAATTGTAATCTTCAACATGGTAACATTTTTCCTAAAATATGGTCCAAGCTGGATAATTCGTACTGTATGTCTTTTCTCCTAAGTGAACATTTGACTTCAAGAATGTGTGTCGGGGAAGGTAGTGATGTGATCAGTTCGAGAAGCTCATATTGGAAAACTAGACTGAATACTGAAATTTCTCCGATGGCTTGATAGCGTACTCATTGGAAAACACATTTAATCTCTGAGAATTTTGTTTTATTTTAGCAGATTAATCTAAATCAATGCAAATCAGTACTCGAGTTACGAATTTACGTAATCCACTCTGCGTTCGTACGACATTTGCAGGCCATGGTATGATCCAGCTACGCCATCCATGGAGGCTGGTGGTTCGGAAAGGGCTCCGTCAGTTGATATCAACGATGAAGCTGAATAAATTTATGTCAGATAGATAGTACCATTAGATAACTATAATGCGATAGTTATCACTCCCAAAGCAAACACCCAAAAACGTAGAGAGAAATGATATTTGGATAATGTATTTCTATCTCATACAATATACCGTACATTCCTGACCTAACGTTTTATTGGCGAGCGATCGTGACAGGAGAAAAGTGAACGAATGTTCCTTCTAATAATGATGACATTTGTGACGGAAACTATTTCTTCCGTTGAGTAGGTGACTGGTTAAAAAAATCAACCAATTGTTTTCATAATTTTAACCTTGACTGTCACTGAGCGCCTCGCAGTTCGATAAACTCAACTCTTCAAAGACGTTTGATGAATGTCATTATTGCTTGATCAAGTTCTTCAATCGAAAGCTTCCAGTCTTGATATGTTTGTTTCTATACCGGGTTAGCTGGGTTATAGGGGAATTATTCAGCATATCTATCATGCTGATAAGATGGATGACAGTGTGCATCCAGATCTTCTACGTTCTTGCGCTAGTCTTTCGTGATAGATATAACTGATGAAGGGTTGCTGTACCGGGTGATGTATTGGATATATTTTGATGAAAGATGAGTCCAATTTAGTGGAAATTTTGGATATTATCCATGCGGTGATCATAGGGAATAACCCTATTTCTTGATAATTTCATCTATCCCTGTCGCTTCTGTGAAGATTTATTTTCTTAGGAAAGAGTTCAGATTACACTTATTGAATATAAACAAGACAAGCTGTGAGGAATAGATGTCCCCTCATAATGCGCCCAATAATATTTCAGATTTGACCAGATTAGTTCAGTTGGCAACATACTGGTCAGTTCAGGATGGACCAGTATATCTTAAGTATCCAGCATTTTGTGTTATACATTTACCTGTCGTGAACATCACCAAATCTTCTCACTTATCTCAAACTATCGAGGTGGTAGTCCTACAATGCAAAATTTGGAATTGATGATAGCAGACAAGTTCTTCTGGCAATCTCAGATGTAATTATTTACAGAAATATTCAACTCATCTTTAATAATGCTTATTGCATGTAGGTCATGGGCCCGAATACAGTGTCAGACGACATGCAATAAACCGCAAGCGAGTGGGGCGTCCATGATATAGTTAAATAGTGTAAATAGTCTGGTAATACTCGGTAATACATGTACCTGAATCATATTTTTTCGGGAATATAATATATAAAGAATATAATCTAATAATACAGTACGATACAAGCGTCTAGCTCGTCATTCAATATTCAGCCGCCGTCCATTAAAGAATTTCCGCGTCCATAATCCAACTAATTCATACAATACATTAGCATCAAATAGGATAAATTATATTATACATAAAACTAGGCTAATTTCCTGCAAGACAGAAACGGTCAACAGTTTTCAATGATGCCAGCAAGACATCATGAAGTTTCAAAAATATCAAATCCGTATCGCGGATCAATATTATTAATCTATATGATATACATTGTAAAGTCGTTATCTAGAGTATAATGTATCTCAATCACGCTTTGATTATAACTGTTCATATGAACACTATGAGGATCTTGAAATCCATAGGTTCATACGGGCCCTAGCCCAGGTTGAGCGGAATTAGACACAAGTTACGAAACGTACCGCCATAGATCTTGCACGCTACGCTCGTATTTTGCTACCAGCATGCGATATGTATCGCCAAATTTGAGAAACTTCGAGGCGCTTGATGATATAGCCCTGTTTTACAAGTTTCTTCAATAATGTTTTGTGACGTTGATTAAAATCGTCACATTTAACACAGGATCTAGCAAATGCTATTAGGCGAGATATATATACGCCTTATGCAGGTCCCTCTGGTATATTACTGTCCAGATAGGGATAGTTTACGATGTCGAAATTGTAATCATCTCTTTTGTCGTAAAGTCGACGAGAGAGAATTACAAGCGTCTAGTCCGTCATTCATAATCCAGCCGTCGTCCATTAGAGAATATCCGCGTCCATAATCCAAAGACCTATTCCATTTCCATATAACAGTATTAGCACCTAATTCAAAAAGACAGTCATAGTATACATAAACATAGGCTTGTTTCCTGCAAGAGAGAAGCGGTCAACAGTTTTCAATGATGCCGGCAAGACATCATGATGTTCCAAAAATATCAAATCCGTATCGCTGATCAGTATTCTTAATCCATAATATTCGTTATAGAGTCGTCATCTAAAGAATGATGTATCTCAGTCACGCTTTGATTGTGACTGTTCATATGAGTACCATGAGGATCTTAAAGTACATGGGTTCATACGGCCCCTAGCCCCGGGTTAAGCGGAATTAGACACAAGTTACGAAACGTAGCGCCATAGATCTTGCACGCTACGTTCGTATTTTGCTATCAGCATGCGATATGTGTCGCCAAATTTGAGAAACTTTGAGTGGAGGCACTTGGTGGAATAGCCCTGTTTTATCAGTTTCTGCAACAATGTTTTGTGACGTTGATTAAAATCATCACATTTAACACAGGATCTAGCAAATGCTACTAAGCGAGATATGTATACGCCATATGCAGGTCCCACTGAAATATTACTATCCAGAAAGGGATAGTTTACGATGTCGAAATTGTAATCATCTCTTTTGTCATAAAGTCGACGAGAGAGAATGCCCGCTTCATTTTTATAGAGATATAGATCTAAATATGATGTGCCTGTAGGGCTATCTGTAGTTTCCTTCAAATCCAGTGAAGGTGGATATATATCCTTCACTGCGTCATTTATATAGCGATTATCCACAGCGAGAAGATCGTCTATATAGCGTTTGGTGAATGAGAAGAAACGGGCTTTGAATGGATCGGTTTTTGAAAGCGCCTGCATATAGTCATATTCATATTCGACGAGAGAGAATGCCCGCTTCATTTTTATAGAGATATAGGTTTAAATAAGATGTGCCGCTAGGGCCATCTATAGTTTCCTTCAAATCCAGTGGAGGTGGATATATATCCTTCACTGAGTCATTTATATAGCGATTATCCACAGCAAGAAGGTCGTCTATATAGCGTTTGGTGAATGAGAATGAACTGGCTTTGAAAGCGTCTGCATATTGTCGTAATCATAAGAGAACAGATAGAGGTCAGCCAAAAGGGGTGCACAATTAGTACTCTATGGGATACCTATACGCTGTTGATATATTGTATTGCCAAATTTCACATAGATATTATTAATGAGAAATTCGAGCAACTCTAGAAAAAAGAAACATCCCATGAATGATATCCCTTGTATGTAGTAGAGCTAAATAATGCTTTATGGCTTCTGACATTAATATATCGGTGATCAGTTTTCTTGAACATCGATTCTATTAATACTAAGACGGTCAATAAGGTCCTGAAGAGGGACTGTAGTATAGAGAGCCGAAAAATCCCATGTGGATACATGTCTGTACGGTATGTGACCTTGAGCATCAAGTTCTTCCGTAAGACATTTTGAGTCTTTCAGTATCCACATGCATCCAATGCCAGAGTTGCGCATATAGTGGCGCAATACCTTTCCCAAAGTGCTTTTACCTCCTGAAGGGCCCTCGTCCACATGGTTGAAAGAAGCTTGGTGGTGCAGCTTCTAGAACCAGCTATGAATCGAGCTTTGTATTGTGATTCATGCAATGGTGATTTGCTAGAACTTCTTGCGAACTGAGGATTCTCAGTATTGTTTTGCTTGGGGAGGGCACTATTGTCAATATGACGGTGAGGTCCAGCCAGTCAGCGAGTACTGTAGGTTCACCTTTTTCTCGCTTTGATCACTCAATACCATACTCCTCCAGTTCAGTCAGGACTATCTTCTGGTCCGCCTTCAGGTTTCTATACTTAGGTCCCTTCATCAGGAGTGTTTTTGACTGGAACTTATCTGTTGCCCAGTCATCATTATGGTATTCCTTTTACAAAGTTAATCACAAACTTGACCTTCACAAAAACATTCACTAGAGAGGAAATATAAAATGGCGGGTACCCTTGGACCGTTATTTGTTGGAGCGATATGCCAGAGGTGTCCTGTCCAGATTTGGACAAACTTTACTAAAGTACTTTGGCAATATACCAGTATCGAAATAACGCATAATTCAAACTAAAGAGTCTGTATTTTAATTATAATTAACGCTACAAAATACTATGGCAGAAACTTATAAAACAGGGCTATACCACCAAGCGTCTCCACTCAAAGTTTCTCAAATTTGACGATACATATCTCATGCTGATAGCAAAGTACGAGCGTAGCGTGCAAGATCTAAGGCGTAACTTGTGTCTAATTCCGCTTAACCCGGTGCTAGTGACCCTATGAACCCATGTAATTCAAGATCCTAATGGTGTTCATACGAACAGTCACAATCAAATTTGATATTTTGGAGCATCATGATGTCTTGCCGGCATCATTGAAGACTGTTGACCGCTTCTCTCTTGCAGGAAAGTAGCCTATGTTTATGTATACTATGCTTGTCTTTTTGAATTTGGTGCTAATGCTGTTATATGATATATGAAATAGGTCTTTGGATTATGAACGCGGAGATTCTTTAATGGACGACGGCTGAATAATGAATGACGGACTAGACGCTTGTAATTTACAAACGACAATTTCCATGATTATATCGTTATGAGATACATAAAAAAGGGAGGGATACGGTGTTATAAACTGAAGCTTATGAACAGAACTGCAGAAAACTGCGAGATTATACTTCGTGAGGGAAGCATATATACGAAGACAAATTCACCAAGTTATCCATTATCTTAGCCTGAAGTTGTATTCTACCAAGATGACCCAATGGGTACGTGTCCCTTGAGCAACATCGTCAGAATGGCATCATCAAAAGGCTTTGGACGTCTACGAGCTGAACAGCTACATGTAATTATAGCTGAACCCTGAAACCTCTATGTTACTGTTTTACATCAATGGTGATGGTGTAGTGCTTTTCAAGATACAGGTTGTCCGAATTCGAAGGGGAAGTTGTCATAGGACAACTGCTGATACTTACTACAGTTCTTCGTAAACCAGAAGTAGATATTATACTAACGAAATATAAAAAGGCAGACACGAGCCAGCTCGTGTATACACGAGAACTGAATCTGCTGAGAGAAAAATATAGATCGCATCAGGCTATTTGTACAGATGGTTCTAAAGATGGTGAGAGAGTAGCATGTGCTACTTACTGTCTTTAGTTTCAAAACTAAAACCTGTCGAATACCAGGTAAAACTTCGATATTCACTGCAGAAGCAAAAGCTATATTGTCGACTTTGGAAGCTATTGAGTCCACTAAAAGGAAAAACTATGTCATATTCTCAGATTCACTGTCAAGCCTTCAAGCGATTAAAAGTGGAACTTCAACTCATCCCACCATGCATTTTGAATATTATACAATTATATGACTGTAGATTTGATCAACAGATTGATGCTGTGTTTTGTTGGTTGCCTAGTCATGTTGGCATCAAGGGTAATACTGAGGCTGATAAAATGGCTAAGGCAGCCTTAGATAATGAGGTTGATCCTGTTGGAATCCCATGTAGCGATTTCATACCCTCTATCTGTAATTATGTGAGAAAGCTCTTTCAATCTTTATGGGATGCTGTGAATATTAACAAACTTCGTGAGTTCAATAAAACTGTAGCCTATACTCATCTGAACAGCCAGAAACGTTTCGATCAAGCCATGATCAGGCGATGTAGAATCGGCCATACACGAACATTTACTAAAAGCCACGAAGATCTCACAGTGAAACATATTCTTATCGACTGTATAGATTTTAAGAGATTCTTTTATCGAGCAGCTACTTTAGAAGACCTTTTTAGTCGGGTGAAAGAAGATTGTATCTTAGGTTATATGAGAGAAATCGGTGTGTTGCATAAGTTTTAATGTGTGTATGTTTTAATGTGTTGGATTATTAAGTTATTAAGTTGAATACCTAGAATTTTGTTCGATCGTCGCTATATAGCTGAAATATTGATGAACGCGGGGTTAAACCTTAATTGTCTCTCTCTCTCTCTCTCTCTCTCTCTCTACACTTCTTCGTGAACATCCTATTTTATAAATGGCTGACCGATCAACAAGCACTGCAGCCAGGACATCGTTCGCCCCTACGAACAAATGATAGCTTGTGTGTCTTTTTCTTTTGTCCGTTGACTTGTGTGGCCAGACACACAAGTTTTCTTTCTTTCTTACATATTGAAAAGGTGATCCATCATAGTAGGATACCTTTTTCAATATGCAATTTCTCTAAATATTTCTCGATAATGTTTTTGTTGTTGACGATCGTCATAATGTTGCAAACATTGTTGACGATTGTTACAGTGTCGCACAAAAAAAGGAAGAAAAGGACACAAAAGCTATCATTTGTTCGTACACCTGCGAGCAGCACTTTCGGTTATGTGAATAATATACATTGGTACCTTCATGATTTGCCTAGATAAATCATTAACTATAACCCTGTACTCGTTGTATGTATGCACACGGCAATCTTTAGCCGTAACCAGTAAAACATTGACGTTTTGCTGAATGCAACACAGTTGCTTGTGCAGAATATAAGACATTACAAAGGCAACATCAAGAGGGATTTTTATGGAGTAAACGCTACACTTTGTTTGGTCCAACTGGTAAGTTCGCAACAATCGGAATTACAATCCGATTACCATGGAACAGAAGGATATTTGATCACGTCGGTAATAATACTGCGAATGACGAAGTAATGTTGCCGTGATAATGCCATTAGGACGTACATTATGCTCCCACACCACATCACTTCTCACTTCTTCGACTAACTTCTGCCCTTTTTTGCAGCATTTCGGTAGGGTTATCATTGAACTCGATAGATTAACATGAAACAGGAAATTAATATGCTCGTCAGAGCAGTTGCCAATTCAACAACCTTGGGATGTGTTTGCAGAGAAAAGTCGTAAACCGGTGAGTGTACGAGATTCATCTGTTCGTTCACTACATAGCCTCTTAATTAGACTCAGAGACAAGTGTTCGACCCAGCCGTCAGATTATCTTAAGCACGACCAAGATACAGTATATTGTAGATAAAGAAGTTTGAAGTTTAAGAATACTTGTCAGTGATAGTGATAATTTTTTACGAATAGAACATCATGATTTCTCTCTTTATTATGTTCAAGTGAGGCCCATTTGGAAATGGTGCTAACTGTTGAACCTAACAAATATTTCCATTAATTATCATGATTATTGACGCGGAAATTCTTCAAAACCATATATCATGTTGACATAATCAGAATTTCCGGCTGATAGTTGCTGAATCGCAAAATTGTCATGTTGAAAAGAATTCCCAATTTAGTCGTGTTGATAACGTGTATTGCCTGAATGACACTGTGGCCAAATGTAGCGTGTGTTGTATGAGCTGAAGCAATCGAAATACACTAGAAACTCTCGTGCGTATTTCCTTGATAAGAATGATGCTAGGGATGAAGGTGTTTTGTTATATGCTGTGTTATATGCATCCTCTTTGTCAAATAGTTTTATACTTGAGAAATAATGTTTTCATAGACCTGCTCAATGGTTATTTTACGCACGGGTAGTGTGGGAAAGTTTATATTTTAGGGCGAAGCCCGCGCCCTAAAATTTATAAACTTTCCCACACTAACGTGCGTAAAATAACCATTGAGCACGCCTATGAAACATTATTTCTATTCTACTGCACAACTCAAATTGATTATCAACAAAGATTATAATGAAAAGTTGAAAACATATTTTAAACTTTGACAACCTTTAAACTTGATAAAGAAATTGCATCTTGTAATTTATTTGTTTGTTTTAATCGATTGTTACTTGTACGAAAGCAGACGTCTCTTTCCTCATCCGACTTGTGAAATGGAGTCTCCCAACGAACACCTGCACTTGACGGGTGTTGATTTCACCTAACCGTGCTAAAACGTGTAATAAATGCACGGTTAGCTCGATGGTATCGACATAAGTGTTATAGAATGAATGATTTTACATTCGTAAATCGGAGGTATATTGAATATTATACACCACGTGAAATGATAAATCTGCAGACACGTGACAGAGAACAGAATTTGACAGTTTGACAAGATTTGATATGTGATTTATCAACTTCCATGTAGATCGTCTGTTTAATTATTGTGTGAAAAATGACAAGTACAACTACCTGGTTTGGGGCTTCTTCGGTCTTGTCCTCATCAAGATTGCTTACTTATATCAATCGTTCGGTATGAAGTTCATGAAAGCAGTTTGTTACTCAGGCATGTAATTATTTTGACTTAGACATTCGCTTTTCGGTAATCCTTTCTTGAATTTAATCTATATTTCCGCCATTATTCACACGCTTGACCTTTAGGGCCATGAACGCGAGACGGGAAACGATGGATGCTCTCAGACAATAGCCTAATATGGACAACTTTAGACCCGCCTATCGGTAATCTTCCTTTAAAGCTACTCACCTCCAGTGTAAAAGGGAAATGTATCCCAGGGAGTAATCGCAAGATTAAATGCAACAGCATCGGTCCCCCTCGAGCATAGTCTAATGTAAGAGTCTGGTCAATTCTTTGACCAATTTGAGCCTAACCTGGCGAGATATTCAAATGATTGATCTTCATAGATGCTTGGAACCTGGAGAGCCTATTCTCGCTCAGTATATGTTGTAACAATGTACATGAAGTTCCAGTCTCGTGGATTTCGTCAAGTTTCTCGGGGTTGCTTGCAAAGACACACAGTGTAGACGATTGTTCCCGACTGACTTAAAGTAAGTCCCTACATAAAACAGTTCCTTGCGTTACGGGTCACAGTGCTATTTCGGACGGATTTATGTTGGACACTTCGTGCCGTTACACGCACAGCGTCCATAGATATCTTACACAAATTTGATGCGAAGTTAAAAACCATCAGTGTTCATCATTTCAGCCATTCCATTTTTTCTGTCAAACAATGAAATTTGACTAGAAAATCATCTGCACTTATCAAGGAGGCACTCTTCTTCAATGTTATTCATCCATTTTGGCAGTTGCAACATGGTGCTCCTGCCACCCATGCAGTTTCCATGACACTTGCTGGTTCGTTTTGCGCCGTTAGAGTACCTGATATTTTGCGATAAAAAAATATTTGAACTACATAAACCTATGACAGTGAAATCTACAGTATATGAATAATTAGTTCATTACTAATCTAATAAATAGTAGCTGCAGTTGAAACATATTTGATATACAAGCGTCTAGTCCGTCATTCATAAATACCGAATTGTCCAAAATACCACCCTCACTGGAACTGCCGGCATGTTAATCTTGTTGATCTGTCAATTACAAGCGTCTGATCCGTCATTTATAATTCAGCCGTCGGCCATTAAAGAATATCCGCGTCCATAATCCAAAGACCTCTTCCATATTCCATATAACAGTATTAGCACCAAATTCAAAAAGACAATCATAGTATACATAAACATAGGCTAGTTTCCTGCAAGAGAGAAGCGGTCAACAGTTCCCAGCGATGCCGGCAAAACATCATTAGGTTCCAAAAATAGCAAATCCGTATCGCTGATCAGTATTCTTAATCCATAATATTCGTTGTAAATTCGTCATCTAGAGAATGATGTATCTAAGTCACGCTTTGATTGTGACTGTTCATATGAGCACCGTGAGAATCTTGAAGTACATGGCTTCATACGGCCTTTAGTCCCGGGTTAAGCGGAATTAGACACAAGTTACGAAACGTAACGCCATAGATCTTGCATGCTGCGCTCGTATTTTGCTATCAGCATGCGATATGTATCGCCAAATTTGAGAAACTTTGAGTGGAGACGCTTGGTAGTATGGCCCTGTTTTGAGGCTCACTGAAAAGAGAGATGAAAACACCGATAAACAAATAAATCAAATCAAAGATTTGTTTTGAGTAGCAGATATCTGGTGCCAAGATTCGTTCCAAAAGATTCAGTATCTAGGGAAATATACGAGAATAATCTGTAAAAAAACCGTCCGAAATAGCAATGTGACCCGTCGTGCAGACTACATTTTAAATTACTAAATTACTATGTCTGGTAGCTCATTCAATGCATGTTAAAGCTGACAATCTCAGTTTAATTAATTGCCAAACTTAAATAATGCGGATCTTAGGCTTCGTTCGAAAACTGTTAACCGCTAATCTCCCAGCCAAATGAGTAATATCAAAATATTCACCAACAGCTGAATTCTCTACGGATGACAGCTGCCTAATAGATGTCGGATCTGACGTCGTCTTAGAAATAAGACTTTTCCTCGACGAAAACGATGGTAGGGTTTGCGATAATAATTTGCTGTTGATGGATAACAACTTTGTTATTGCTCTGGAACTGACGTTTCTTTACAGATACTTCCAAATTATTCAAATCTAATGTACAAAAGGATTCTTAATAGCACAATTCTATAACACTTGTGTCAATAACATCGAGCTACCAGTGCAATAATTACAAGATTTACCACGGTTATGTGAAATGCACATGTGCCAAATGCAGGTGTTCATTAGGAGATTCCATTTCAGAAGTCGGATGAGGATAGGGACGTCTGCTTTCATACAATCGAATAAAACAAGCAAATAAATTACAAGATGAAATTTCCTTCTCAAGTTTAACTGTTATTTCCATCGGGAAATTGATTAAAAAATCAACACAAATAGGCATATATCTACGTAATTTCCCAACAGCTGACTCAGCTGACAAACTCCCCATTCCCTACTCTCTCCCCATTGAGACCACATAAACTCGTCCACGGACATTTGCACGGTGCCAACCGAGACGGGAGCATCGTCCCAACATCAGTGGACGAGTTTTTTTCAAAAAAGGAGAGAAAGATGGTCAAAGTTTAATCTTAAAGTTTAAATATGTTTTCAACCTTTCGTTGTAATCTTTGTTGATAATCAATTTGAGTAGTGCAATAGAATAGAAATAGTGTTTTCATAGGCATGCTAAATTGTTATTTTACTCACGGTTAGTGTGGGAAAGTGCGTAAAATAACGATTTAGCACGCCTATAAAAAACATTATTCCTGACCCAACATCTGAAAATAGGCTTTACCACAAGAAATAAGATTTGATACTAGACTTTTCTAACCAACCGTTTTGTCTGTGGGTTGTCTGTGAACAACACATGTACCATACAAGAAGGAACAAGGGCCGTGAGCTCACATACCCCCCCCCCCCACACACACACACACCGCCGGATTTTCCTCATTCAGATGAGACAGAAAAAGATTTAAAAAATACCAGTACTTATGTAGCATCGCTCAACGTGGATAAATAAATAGAATGTGACCTTGAAAAAATGGGTCAAGGTCAGTCATCTTCAACTCACTTCTTGATCAGCGCCAGATGCATACATATAAGTAAATTTGGAAAGACTGGAAAAAATTATCAAGCTCTATCATAATAAATAGCGATTGACCTTGTATAATTGGTCAAGGCCAGTCAACTTGAGTAGGCTTCAAGTTCGTCATCTGTTTCATGCGAAATATGAATTTGGGTACCCTGGCGTCTGACCCATCACCGAGTGCAACTGTTGTATGAATTTCGACAGCCTGGTTTTAGTCCTTGAAGAAATATTGCGTCCCCAATGAATATGGTCGTACGGATGGACAGACAGATAACACCGATTACAATAACTCTTTGGCCAAATTTAGCCGAGGGGCAATAATCAATCAAAGTATTGCTACGAGTTTGGGGTATACTTGGAATTTGATCATAATCTACATCTACAACAATTTCCCACTTTTTTCACATTTTCTGGCTTAGGTGACTTTTGTCTGACCTTTTGACCTCAAAATAAATAGGGTTATTCTCAATGTAAGCGTCAAGTTTTGAATCAATTCTTGACTTTGAACAGGAGAATTTCCATTCCTTACAGGTTCTCTGGCTTGAGTGCTCTTGATCTTTGACCTTTGGACCTGACTTCCTTCCTTGTCCCATCGGCACTACGTGCCCAATTCCCTCTCTTTTGCAGATTTTCTAGCATAAGTGGCCTCAAAATCTATGGGCCGAAAGCTATTCCCCAATCAAACCTTCAGTTAAAATTTGGAGTGAATTGAATAAATAGGTTTAAAGTTATCGTGCTAACGGGAAACGTGACGGACACACACACACACTCACACATGCACAACAGCTATTTTATATACCCGACCGGGGTCCGACGGTGGATATCTAAATCATCTTGGTACCGATGACTGTCACTTTGTCTCGTAAGTTGAAAACGGACTGTCGTTTATCGACTCATATTTCAATAAACTAGATCGTGTAGGCGTTTGATTAATATCGGTCATTTGTTCGTTATTTCTGATCTTCGCAACCCTCCATTCGAGATCTGCAAATTTTAGTACTGTATGATCTTGCTGAGTATTAGGCCTCAAAGAATTATGTTCGGCAGCGACATCACGGATGTAGAATCTTCAGCCAAATACTATCATGTCTAGTTTAGTCCATCGGAGTGAATATGGCTGATGACGGATTCCGCTCCCAGGTGACCTATTGGATATTTTTTCATGGGTGCGATACGAGGTAGCCGCTCAAGTACAATTGAACAGAAATGTTCTTCGAGATAATCTATAAAACCTGGGCTTGAATAGTCTATGTATCGAGGATGTATTTCGGTGTTGAATTTGAATTTGGTGCTAATACTGTTATATGGAAAATGGAATAGGTCTTTGGATTATGGACGCGGATATTCTCTAATGGACGACGGCTGGATTATGAATGACGGACTAGACGCTTGTAATTGAAAATCCCATTGTTACCACATGATTCACATACAGTGATGGTTTGTCTATGTACAGCAAGTAAACCTAATGCACACAATTTGGTCTTTCATGCCGCGCCTGGGCCTTTATGAGTGAACACAGCCAAACATACATTCGTTAGAAACCACAGTATTAACTTTTATTTATTTAAACATCTGATCTAACTATTCGGATCTTCATTCGATATAAGAAGCCATTGGTGACGATTTAAAGACAGGGAAACTGTGTCTCCCGGTAGTAATGATTCCTTCTCAGTTTCGAAAATGAGATCCATCGCTATTTCGAAGAGACGTTTATTTTTATTTGCCTGCAAACGTCTGATATTTGGATTATTTACCTGGACATTCGTTAAGGACAATAACCGTATAACGAATGACGGAGCTGATACGTTTTCCATTAAAATTTTCGTATGCAAGAATGTTTTTGCTTGTTGATGGAGATACACGATGGGCAACCTAAAAGTTTGTCGATAGGCTGTTTTACCCCTTGAATTCCGGTATATATTCCCCTCCCCATATTCTAATACATACATCGTTACTGTGGATGCTGGTGCTCTGTGAAACGTTATTTATCAACCTGGTTCAATTGCAGTTTATTTTTAGTCCGCAATACCTGGGACGTTGTCCAGACTAACGTGTTCGCCATTGATATATAGCGCTAATTGAAAATTGGCCATTCCTGTTACATCCATGGACAGAGTCATTCCCGGAATTAACAGCACGTACACATGGCACAGACCAGGCCACTCGCAATTAAGATCGCTTGATTTGTGCTCTGCCACAGTATGGCGTATGGCAGACTGCCAGAGTGAAATAGCCTAATCTTATCAAACCGCCTATGTGTGTTTGGTTGTTTGTGGTCACCGTACAGCCACAGTCTTAAACGAAATACCAAAACTTCGCCAAGACCGTGTTGAGATCATTTTGGGTAACCTAAAAGAAAACAATGTTCAAAAAGGGCATCCAACGCCCATTAAGATTATTTTTCTGGTCAAATTCTTTTCCTGGTAAAAAAGCCGGGAAAATTTGTCAGGATAGCTATTGGGTTGAGTAAAGTGACTTTAAACCCCAAAATATGAAAAGGATGCTTAAATGGCTCAGGTGGCCGGAAACATAAAATGTACATGTACACACTATCTTATGGTAGTATTATTGTGAGATCAGAAGTGACAGAGGACGGGGAATCAAAAACGTCAAATAACGCCGTCCGGTATATAAAGTTTTGCGAACTCGTAAGGCTTTTTTTTCAGTTAATGATAGTAAAACTTTGTCAACATAGCTGCTGCGTCACTGGGGCTGACATATTAAATAGAAACCAAAATGGTTTCAAACGCCCATTGAGGCTAGGGAACGTATCTAGTCGGAAGACAAACTTGGTCCATGTGGTCGCGGAGAGCAATTTAAAACCGAGAAAAAAATTCCTCGATAGCTATTTAACGCCCACAGGAGCCAGGAAAAGGTGCAAGTTCATTTGTTGTCATTTGAAGATGCATTAGGGCATCGTCTAGGGTGGTACATCAGGCATATTCCAGAGGATAGGAAAAGTTTGAGGACTAACGATTGAAATCCTTTTACGGTTTTACGCTGGTCTATGTTAAACGAAAAGTCGCGTGATTATGCATGGCAAAAGTGATTGTAAACAGCTGGAATGTAAATTTGTGCTAGTATCATGGACTGCGAATGAATAATATTTAATATATAATCATGAGAATAATAGGTTCTCACATGAGTTCATTTCTAGACGACTTTTCCCGCACGAGTTTGAGAAAAATGTGCCCTGCACGAGCTTTAGCGAGTGCAGGGCACATTTTTCTCAAACGAGTGTGGGAAAAGTCGTCTAGAAATGAACGAGTGTGAGAGCTTTTTTCTCATATAACATATCAGAGAAGCTAAAATAAAGGCTGACGTCCCATTTTCGACCGACGATGTTGTAAGCGTATAACCAGGTCAAGCGCGCAATACTACTATTGGGCACTTTGGCCCATGAATGGGCCGAATCACACCCAGGCTACAAGGGCTGAGTGAGAGAGAACAAGTGTTCAAATCGCTTTTCGTCCGTGGTCCGTCGTCCGTCCGTCCGTCGTCCGTCCGTAAACAATTCTTGTTATCGCGATTTCTCAGGAACTACTGCATGGATCTTTCTCAAATTTTGTACACAGGTTCCCCTTGGGGTCTAGTTGTGCAAGATACCTTTTTTGGTCCGATTCGAAAATCCAATATGGCCACCAGGCAGCCATCTTGGATTTCCCCATGAAACCTTGTTATCGCGATTTCTCAGGAACTACTGAATGGATCTTTCTCAAATTTGGTACACAGGTTCCCCTTGGGGTCTAGTTGTGCAAGATACCTTTTCTGGTCCGATTCGAAAATCCAATATGGCCACAAGGCAGCCATCTTGGATTTCCCCATGAAACCTTGTTATCGCGATTTCTCAGGAACTACTGCATGGATCTTTCTCAAATTTGGTACACAGGTTCCCCTTGGGGTCTAGTTGTGCAAGATACCTTTTCTGGTCCGATTCGAAAATCCAATATGGCCACCAGGCAGCCATCTTGGATTTCCCCCATGAAACTTTGTTATTGCGATTTCTCAGGAACTACTGCATGAATCTTTCTCAAATTCGGTACACAGGTTCCCCTTGGGGTCTAGTTGTGCAAGATACCTTTTCTGGTCCGATTAGAAAATCCAATATGGCCACAAGACGGCCATCTTGGATTTCTCCATGAAACCTTGTTATCGCCATTTCTCAGGAACTACTGCATGGATCTTTATCAAATTCGGTACACAGGCTCCCCTTGGGGTCTAGTTGTGCAAGATACCTTTTCTGGTCCGATTTGAAAATCCAATATGGCCACCAGGCAGCCATCTTGGATTTCCCCCATGAAACTTTGTTATTGCGATTTCTCAGGAACTACTGCATTGTTCTTTCTCAAATTCGGTACACAGGTTCCCCTTGGGGCCTGATTGTGCAAGATACCTTTTCTGGTCCGATTCGAAAATCCAACATGGTCACAAGGCGGCCATCTTGGATTTCCCCATGAAACCTTGTTATCGCGATTTCTCAGGAACTACTGCATTGATCTTTCTCAAATTCCGTACACAGGTTCCCCTTGGGGTCTAGTTGTGCAAGATACCTTTTCCGGTCCGAATCGAAAATCCAATATGGCCACCAGGCGGCCATCTTAGATTTCCACATGAAACTTTATCGTGATTTCTCAGGAAGTACTGCATTGATCTTTGTCAAATTTGGTACACAGGTTCCCCTTGTGGTCCACTTGTGCAAGATACCTTTCTGATCCGATTTCAAAATCCAATATGTCCATCATGCGGCCATCGTGGATTTCCCCATGAAACTTTGTTATTGTGATTTCTCAGGAACAACTGCATGGATCCTTGTCAAATTTGGTACACAGGTTCCCCTTGTGGTCTAGTTGTTCAAGATACCTTTTTCTTTCCGTTTTGAAAATCCAATATGGCCACCAGGCGGCCATCTTGGATCTCCCGATGCAACTTTGTTATCGTGATTTCTCAGGAAATATTGCATGGATCTTTCTCAAATTTGGTACATAGGTTCCCCTTGGAGTCTAGTTGTGCAAAATATCCCTTTCGGTCCGATTCGAAAATCCAATATGGCCACCAGGCGCCCATCTTGGATTTCCCCATGAAACTTTATCGTGATTTCTCAAGAAGTACTGCATGGATCTTGCTCAAATTTGATACACAGGTTCCCCTTGTGATCCAGCGCAAGATACCTTTTTTGGTCCGATTCGAAAATCCAATATGGCCGCCAGGTGGCCATCTTGAATTTCCCCTTGAAACATTGTTATCGTGAATTCTCAGGAACTACTTCATGGATCTTTCGGAAATTTGGTACACAGGTCCCACATGGGGCCTAGTTGTGCAACATACCTTTTTTGGTCCGATTCAAAAATCCAAGTTACGCTTCAAATTAATACGGTATTCCCGAGTTGTGACATTGCATCGCACGAGTCGGCGGATGAAACGGTGGGACATATTCTATATAGTGACTATAGAGAATATCCATACCTTCACCTTCCATATCAAGATGTTCAAATAATTCTGAATTAAAATGCATTTCTTCAAATTTTAAATCAGTTTTCTTTAGTCCAGTGAACTGCCCCACTGTTTAGCCTGCCGACGGGTCAGCTACATGAAGGGACGTCACTCTTGTGACACAACATTACAATTCGACAACTGTAGACTACTGCGTGTTTCGATCCAAGGGAGATAATCAGGATTCAGACACAATCGAAGTTTCAACATTACTGTGCGGATCCCTTCAGTATTAAGTATTGTACCATCTTACAATTTTCGAGCATGGTATCTTAAAAGAGATATCTCAAACTAGTCCAGTAAACAGAACAGAATTAGCATTCGTTCCTAATTATAAAATCTTAAGTAGGATTCATAGCTCATGCCAAAGGGTCAAAGAAATTTGTCTTCTCTTCCAGTACCCAAAACAAAACAAAATACTACAAAACGAAGACGAAGGGTCCTCCGGGCATTCAATTTCAGACTAACTTTGCTCTTTTCTCTTGTACTATAAAAACCGATATAAGTACAGTTTTTAGAAATCTTGAAACTCTTTAAACTTAGAAAGATGATATCTTGGTGTTTTCCATTGTCCCTTTTTCGATCTTTTTTGCTCAGATTCGAAATTCTGTAAACAAAATTACAAATCAATCGTTTGTTCTTAGTAACAATGGACAAAAAGATCCTCTTGTCATTAGCTTACAATTATCGGACAATGGTGGGCGCCAAGATCCTTCAGGATCTCTCGTTATAAGTAATACACTACTTTAATGACACCGAAATTGTTGAAATATTCCGCTACTGCAACTATGTGTCATTTGTGGAGTACTTAAGTCAAGTATTTAGTTGGTTTTGGTGAAGACATGCGGCTTCGTAGGGTTTCGGCAACAAACAGTGTCGGTGAAACGAACAGTTCAGTTCAAAGTGAGACGAAGCAAAGCGGGCAGTGAGTAACGAAGCAGTATATCGTTGTTCTACAAATTCATGTCATGGATGACAAATTTATTACAATTTACTCACGGCAATCATTAACAACGCAACAGGTCAGATTTCAAAACACATGTTTACATTCGGCATATACGGTAGCGTGAAATTTCACTCAGTGCTAGTCGACTGACACTAAACAGTAACATTGTAACAAGCAGACGATGAAAATAGTGCGTGACGTAACGGCATGACGTCAGCTCATGGTAGACGATTTTTCTACAATGGCTTTCTCCCATAGGAAACGGTCATATTATATGACAAAAGAAGTACCAATATCTAGCTCATCAGCACTATGCTCAAATTTTGGAATTCATGCCCCATTTTGACAAATTTCAAATGCGACGTAACCAGCCAATTACAAAGGGGGAGGGGGGTGCGAGTATCCCAGGACATAGGGCGAGGGTCCAGACCCCGCTTTAGGCCCGAAAGCTCCGGGGTCTCAAACGACCGCAGCGCGATCTGAGCTGTTTTCCCGGCTTGTATCAGACTGACTTTTATCTATAAATTGGCGAAAAATAAAAAATAAAATGGAACAGTATCATTTCATATATTTCAAGTGTGAAAAGGATACTTCGCATTCAATTAGTCGATATATACATGATGATTGTCGAGGTAGCCATTCCCGTCCGTCCATTGCTCTGTTGGACATACTGTCTCGAGCTCAGTTTGAAAACGTTTCAGATATCTTAATTACCAGCCTCACCTATATATGGCTTAGACATCAAGAATCTTCTGATATCCATTTGGAAGTGATTGTAGCAGGGCAGCATAAGAATTACATGCGACGTGTGAATTTCAAGAAGCAGTGCAGGAGAAGTAGGTCAAACATCACAGCCAGAGACGCCAGGCAGCATCGCAAAGACCGTCATTGGGAGGTACGATCGATTTTGACTCACTTCTTCCGATAACTTGCGCGCGTAACGCTATTTGGTGATGATTTAAACGGGGAACCCTTCAACTTAAGTCTAGAATATTATAAATATTTATTGCATGGACATGAGAGGAATACTGTTGTCCTGAAAGCCTGCAAAGAGAGACTGTTAAGTTATGTCTGGATGAAAAAGGGGGGGGGTGCGATCGCACCCCCCGTATCCCCCTGGTTACGCCAATGATGCGTCTCAATCTGAATTTGACTGAGGACGCACTGCTTTCACCACCGTAACAACGTAAAACTGGTATGTAATTTTAACTAACGATGAAGTTATGAGCATCAAGAATATCTTCCTAGCAGCATTTCATATATCACAATATAAACGTGCATGTCTTTCCCGGTAGCTTTACGTTCAAGATGATAACCAGCGCACAATCGCCAATGGTAGTCATAGAGGTTTATAACAGGGTTCTTATTGCATTTACTCTTCTATTCAGCCATGTGATTTCGCGGACAGGAATGTCATAAATCTTTCGACAGGCCACAATATGAAACGAGCCTCTTTTCCCGTTTCTGGATAATTCATTGATTCCATCAAGTGTCCCGAAACCAAATCACACAGATGTCTTCCAGGGATTGACAGGGGAATCTTTTGTGTTGGAAGACTTAACAAACTCACTTCATACAGCTTACCACTCCGAGGTATCTCACATTTGCCCACCTCAATAAATTATCTGGCCAAGTCATATCGCTTTCTCCATCAGATAACTAAGTTCTCAGCTAAATTTTAATGGTAACTGCACAACTGGTAACCAATATGAGGAATATCCTAGAGTCTTTTCCCTCTGTAATGTGGACAATTGACTTTTGATGTGTTATGTTCACTTTGGTCTTTCGCCATCTACCAAAAGGTAACGAACGATCTGAGTAATTATTGACATATTACAGATACTTAGTTTATTAAATACATAACACGAATAGGGAAGAGATTCTTTCGCCAGATTGATATTTGGAAACATTCTGTTCAATTTCTTGAATTTGTGTTAGTTTTGAATATATCACGCACTTAGTACTGAACACACATCAAGATAAGTAGGAGTGGCAGGTTAGTAATTTAGCTCTGTGTCTGCCAGGCCAGGAATGGTCAATACAGTATGTCCAATGTGACATGAGGCCGGGAAGAAGACACGATTCAAAGACATTAAGTTCAGACAAATAACTTAGCCAAACATTGATCAGGTATTGCATTACTGGTCAGTTATCTCTGCTCATAACATCTTGGGTAAAACACTAAAGGGTGCAATGTACCGAGATGTTCAAACTCAGATGATGGAACTATCAAACAAAAGAGAACAACAACTAAAGGGTGGAATACATATGTACAAGAGGTTAATGAGAGCAGAGGCAATCAAGCAAAACATTCTGTTGTAAAATAATAAGGCGGTATGCCTGTAAATAACGGCTTGCCAATCAGTTTATTGTTACGATAGGCATTGCGTACATCGGCGCACATTATTAACAGGTACATATTCCACGTTATGGTAATTGCAAACTGAAGCATTATAACGTGAATATAACTGTGGACTTACCTACAATGGCGCTGAGTTTTAGCCCAGATATTTCTTATCTTGACACAGGATCTTCCTTGTCGGGAGTTCGTCTTATGCTAGCGATAATGCCTAGCTATAATACCACCATTCTTAGCAAAAAATTGCCTGAAACGAGTTGGACCAGATGTTATATTTTGGGAGACACACGCTTTCGTCTATAATAATTCTACAGTCCCCCCTGAGTTCCAATACCATCAGCAATTCAATTTTAGTTTTAGGCCAATTTTGCAAGTATTCCCGAACAGCTCAATGATTGTCCCTGAACTTGGACCCCCAGACCGAGTTATTTAGGGAAAACCAATCCCTACGTCAATTTCGGAAAATTCTCTGAAATTCAGTTATAGTCAATTAGCCTCTACCATGCAGAGAAAGTCAAAAACTGAAATTCAGGAAATTTCCCTGAAAGATTTTAATAGTGTGCATATGTATAGCTATATGGCTGATACATTTCCAGATTACCTGGAACGTTGTCTTAATGAGTCTTAACCTTTGACATATAGGGCTAATTGAACATTGACCGTTCTTGTAACATCCATGGACAGAGCTGTTTCCGGGATTAACTGCACGTACATATGGCACAGACCAGGTCACTCGCAATTAAGATCCCTTGATTGGGGATCTTCCCTGTTATGATGCATGTAGGACTGCCAGAGTGAAATGACTAATCTATGTTAAACGATCATTCGCATGGCTTGGGCCCAATATAGCAAAGCTTATTGTACAAAGTTGGAATTTGTGCTAAATTTAAGGACTGTGTATGAATCATATTCAGTATAATCATGAGAACACGAGTATCTAGCTCATCAGCACCATGCTCGTATTTTGTGTCCAATGTTCTTTTCATCCCGTTTGACGACATGGAATGGGGTGTTTAAAAATGTATTTACAGTTTGCGTTCTAATATGGATTCGAATGTGGACACATTTCATATAATACCAAGGCTAAACGGGCATTTCCTTTCACAGATTTACCTTGAAGAGAATAACTTCATAAACAGTGATTTTCTTCTCTTTACTCTTTCATTCTCTCATGTCATTTTGTGAAAAGGAAAGTCATAAATCTCCAATAGGCCATAACAGGAGACAAGCCTCATTGCCCGTTTTTGGATCATTCATTGATTTAATCATTTTTCCAAAGCCAAATGACACGGATGCCTCCCAGAGATTAACAGGGGAATATTTTGTGTTAAAAAAACTTCATCATTTCGAGGCATCTCACATTTATACACCTCCACAAATTATCTGGTATACCGCTTTCTTCATCAGGTTCACAGTAAAATTTTATTGGTGAGTGATCACAAATGGTAACATACATACATGTATACAAGAGATGTTCAACCCAATCTTTACCCAGATTGAAGGATACACTCAGAAAATACATATAGTTGAATATAAACCCTCTACAATCCAGCTTCAGAGAAATCTAACAGGTGGGAAATGTTGACGAAGTTTGGCGACTAAATAGCCACCATATGACTCCACATCAAAGCTCTCCGCACCTTGCATTCAGACTCGGACGAAGACTTAGTATCTCAACCGCGCTTTTATTGCTGTTGTTCGTGTGAAGACTATGAAGTAATCACACGATCTCTAGCACCGAACTAAGCGGAATTAGATAGGTTTTCCCGGGAGCTGTGATGACGGATCAGCTCAAATACCTAACTCATCTGATGCTAATCGATTAGCAATGAGGGCGTCTGACGGAGTAAACTCCTCAACATGGGGTAAACAAAGTAAATGCAAGAATACCCAGAAACCTATATAATTTATATACTTCATCACTGATTTGTGGATCAAGCAAACTAGCACATTGGCTGGCTCAACCAAAGAATATATCCATAGCATCTCTGTGACACTTTCAAATCATGGACTTGTCCACACGTCTTCGCTAAAATCTAATCTAGTGCAGATATCAAACTATAGTCTGTCTATTTTAATTAGTCGTCTACTTTGGAGCTTGTCAATAATCAGCAGTTAACTCTGCATAAATTTTCTTTTTTGCATTGTGTAGAACAAACAGAACTCTACAAAACGACTGCCATTTCCCCGTGATATCGATAATATATCACGTTTGAAATAACTTTTTAATTCTCTCCATATATAACTCCAGTACAGTGGTTTCATGTACCGGGACTCAATTACATAGGGAGACGTCATAATGTATTCGTGTTGTCTAGCACAAAGGTCAACAATTCCGTGTACGGTCATAGAGGTGTGTGCGGTTTATCATTCGGCAATTTCACTGGGCATGGGATATAAGCGACATTCCCACGGACCGCCTGTTATTACTGTATTCGGCATTAATGACCTCTGTGCCAGTGAGCATGAATACGTTATGACGTCTCCCTATGTAATTGAGGCCCGGTACATAGACAACTGTACTGGAGTTTTATATGGAGTGAATTAAAAAGTTATTTCAAGCGTGATATATTATCGATATCACGGAGAAATGGTAGTCATTTTGAAAGTTCAGTTTGTTCTACACTCTGCAAAATAGAAAATTGTTGCAGAATTAACTATTGATTTTTGACAAGCTCCAAAGTAGACGACTAATTAAAATGGACAGACTTTAATTAACGATAACCACTGCTATTTGTAAGTAACATATTTGACTAAACTAAGTTATCAGCTAATCAGAATCGGATTATTTCGACATTGTTTGCAATACAGTCCAGGTACTAGACACCAGCTTGGAAACGTTCTACAATTTCTTAAGATTGTTAATTCCATAGGTTGTCAAAGAGTAATCAGTTCTATTTCTGAATAGATCACGCACGTAGTACTAAACAAACATTAAGAGAGGAGGAGTGGCAAGTTAGTAATTATGCTCTGTGTCGGTCAGTCCAGGAATGGTCAATACAGTATGTCCATTGTGACATGAGGCAGGGAAGAAGACACGATTCGAAGACATTAAGTTCAGACAAATAACTTAGTCAAACATTGATCTACCCGTGCAGGTATTGCGATACTGGTCAGTTATCGCTACTCCTAACGTCTTGGGGGGAAACACACTAAGGTGTATGATGTACCGAGATGTACAAACTTCGACGAAGGAACTCAACGAAAGTGAACATCAACTAAACTGGTGGAATAAATATGTACAAGAAGATAATAAGATCAGAGGCAATCAAGCAAAACGATCTCTTGTAAAAAACATTACGGCGATATGCCTGTAAACAACGGGTTACCAATCAGTTGATTAGCACGTACATATTCCACGTTATGGTAATTGCAAACTGGTGCATTATAACGTGAATATAACTGTGGACTGACCTACAATGGCGCTGATTTTTAGCCCAGATATTTCTTATCTCGACAAAGGATCTTCCTTGTGCGGAGTTCATCTTATCCTTGCGATAGTCCCTACCTTTTGTGCCACCATTCTTAGCAGAATATTGTCTGGAGGGAGGTACACCAGATGCTATATTTCGGGAGAAACATGCTTTCGTCTCTGATAATTTCATAGTCTCCCCTGAGTTCCAGTACCACCAGCAATGCAATTTCACTTTTAGACCAGTTTTGCAATAATTCTAGAACAGCTCAAGAATTTGAACTCGCAGCCTGAATTATTTAGTGACAAGCAATCCCTTCACCAGATCCGAAAGATTCTCTGAAATTCAATTATGGTCAATTAGCTTCTACCATTCAGAGATAATCAACTGAAATTCAATTTTTACTTAAAATATAAAATAGATTTATTTATATATGTATATTTTTTATTCGGATGAAGAAACAGTTCATTGGAATATATACATATTACATCATTTTACATTATAGGACACATGCAAAACATTGACAATTATGGTCAATTAGCCTCTGCCATTCATAGAGTATCAACTGAAATTTAATTTTACCTAAAAGATATTCATTTATATATGTATATTTTTTATTCGGATGAAGAAACAGTTCATTGGAACATATGCATCTTACATTATAGGACACATGCCAAACATTGACAACTCTTTAAAGATATTAATATTGTCAATTTCTTAATTTTGATAAAACTCGGGAATCAGTGTTAGTTCTGAATATATCACACACGTAGTACTGAAATTCTGTTAAATTCAGTTACAGTCAATTAGCGTCTACCATTCAGATGGAATCAAATGAAATTTCACAGAATTTCAGTTACAGTCAATTAGCGTCTACCATTCAGATGGAATCAAATGAAATTTCACAGAATTTCAGTTACAGTCAATTAGCGTCTACCATTCAGATGGAATCAAATGAAATTTCACAGAATTTCAGTTACAGTCAATTAGCGTCTACCATTCAGATGGAATCAAATGAAATTTCACAGAATTTCAGTTACAGTCAATTAGCATCTACCATTCAGATGGAATCAAATGAAATTCAGGAATGTACATTGAAAGAGTATGTATTGCTATATGGCTGATAATACTTTTCCAGATTACCTGGAACGTTGTCCAGATTAAAGTCTTAACCTTTGACATTTAGGGCTAATTGAAAGTTGGCCGTTCTTGTAACATCCATGGACAGAGCTGTTCTCGGAATTAACTGCACTGTACATGTGGCACAGATCAGGTCACTCACAGTTAAGATCGCTTGATTGGAGATCTGTCGTGCCCTGCTAAAGTGTATGGAGGACTGCCAGACTGATATGGCCTAATCTATGTCAAACGATAAATCGCATGCTTTGGATCCAAGGTAGCAACGGTGATTGTGCACAGTTGGAATTTGTTCTAGCGTTATGGGCTGTGTATGAATCATATTCAATGTAATCATTAGAAAATGGGTGTCTAGCTCATCAACACCATGCTTGTATTTTGCCTTCAATGATCCATTCATTCCATTTGACAACCATGGAATGGAGCGTTTAAAAATATACTCCACAGTTTGCGTCTTAATATGAATTCGAATGTGGATGCACAGGATTGACTACCGTGTCATGGTAATCCTTGCTTGTATTTTAACTGATACTACAGTTTTGAGCATCAAGTACATGTATATCTTGCTAGCAGCATTTCTTATATTACAAAGGCTAAACGGACATTTCGTTTCGACAGATTTACCTTAAGGAGGATAACTATCCAGACAAAATGCGCGCAATCGTCAACGGTATCCATCTTCATAAACAGGGATTGTGTTACATTTACTCTTTCATCTAGTCGTGTGATTTTTTGGACAGAAAGGTCATTAATCTTGCAATAGGCCATAACAAGAGACAATCCCCTTTGACAGTTTTTGGATCATTCCTTGATTCCATGAAGTTACCCGAAGCCAGTTGACTCAAATGTGTAGCAGAGATTGACAGAAAAATCGTTTGCCTTAAAATGCTTACCACTTCGAGGCACTTCGCATTGACACGCACTGGAACATCATGATGTTTTTCCGGCAGCATTGAAAACTGTTAACCGCTTCTCTCTTGTAGGAAACTATACCCTATTTTATGTATACTATGATTTATTCTTTTAATTTGGTGCTAATGCCATTGTATGAATTATGTCTTCGGATATTGAACGCGGAAATTCTTTAATGAACGACGACTGAATATTGAATGACAGGCTAGACGCTTCTATCTTCAAATTATCTGGCCTAGTCCAACCGCTGGTCCATCAGGTAGCTAAGTTTTCAGCAACATTTTAATGGTGATTGACCTCAAATGGTAATCATTTTATTTTTTTAATATTAGTCTGGATGCTTTTTTTAAAATTTATATTGGACAATGGTCTTTTCATGGGTAATTCATTTCACCAGCAACCCTTTTAGTAGAGGGTCATTTATGGCTTTACTGTACTGGTAAGAGCCTGTCTAGAAGGACCATATGCCATAGCGACACCTGAAGTACCCTGTCGATCTTGGTATTTCGTCTTCTATCTAAAGCCAACGTTCATTCTGATGAGTTATTGCTCTAGTACATATACTGTGTGTGTTAAATTAAGAGAAGAGATATTCAACCCAGTCTTCAGCCAGAAATACATATAGTTTTTTTTAATTGGAGAGATGTGTACGAGGTGGAAAACGTTGACGAAGTTTGGCTACTAAAAAGCAACCGTATGATTCTACAGAAGATCTTTTCTCGGCACCTTGCATTCATACTCTAGAATACGAACGATGCTCGGACGTAGCCTTAGTACCTCAACCGGGGATTTATTGCAGTTGTTTATGTGGAGAATATGAAGTAAACACACGGCCCCTAAAATCGGCTTAAGCGGAATTAGATAGGCTTGCCCGGGAGCTATGGTGACGGATCAGCTCAAATAACTAACTCATCTGATGCTAATAGGTGAGCATCGAGGGCGTCTTACGGAGTAACACCTCAACATTGGCTGAACCTGGTGAATGCAAAAATATTCAGAACCCGATATAACCTATATACTTAATCATTGACTTGTGGACCAATGAAACTATAGCTGGCTCAGAGCCAAACAAATATCCATAGCATCGCTTTGACATTTTGAAACGATGGACTCGTCTACACGCCTCTGTATAAGTCTAATCTAGCGCAGATATCAAATTAAATTAACGATTGGCACTGCCATTTATAAATAGCATATTTGACTAAGCCGTGCTAATCGGAATCGGACAATTTCTACATTATTTGCAATACAGTTCAGTCACCATTTTGGAAATGTCTCTTAATTTCTTAAGTTTGTTAATCCCATACGGTGTCAAAGACTAATCAGTTATATTTCTGAATAGATCACGCACGTAGTACTGAACATACATCAAGAAAAGGCGGAGTAGCAGGTTAGTAATTATGCTCTGTATCTGCCAGTCCAAGAATGGTCAATACTGTGTGTCCAATGTGACATGAGTCAGGGAAGGAGACACGATTCGAAGACGTTAAGTTCGGACAAATAACTTAGTCAAACATTGATCTACCCGTGCTGGGATTGCATTATTGGTCAGTTATCGCGGCACCTAACATCTTGAGGGAAATACACTAAAGTGCACGATGTACCGAGATGTACGAACTCAGTCGAAGGAACTATCAAACAAAAGTGAACAACAACTAAAAGGGTGAAATACATATGTAAAAGAAGTTAATGAGACCAGACAATCGAGAAAAACAATCTCTTTTAAAATTATATAGTCTGCATGCCTGGAAATAACTGATTACCAATCAGTTGATTAGTACGATAGCCAGAGTACATGAACGCTTTCTGTACATAGACATTGCAGACTCACTATGGACTGACCCACAATGGCGCTGATTTATAGCCCAGACATTTCTTATCTCGACAAATGATCTTCCTTGTAGCCTGTTCTCCTTGTTCTAGTGAGACCATTCTTGGCAGTAATTGCCTAGGGCGAGTTTGACCAGACATGTTCAGTTTTAGAGTAAAATGTTCTTTCAAAATAAAACTAAAATGTTCTTTATTTCAAAATAAAACAGACAAACTGTCCGCAATACATTGGCCGGGACAGACAGTAATTTATCTTTGATGAACTTATTGTGTCGATTGGTTGCTTTAAACAAGAACTAGGATATCCTTACAGAGGCCCTTAACATCACAACGACCCTTAACAATGTGATATTAAGGGTGGATATGACGACCCTTAACAATGTGATATTAAGGGTGGATGTGACGACCCTTAACATCGCAATGCGACACTTAATATCGCAATGTCTGTTCAAAAGTTCCAACATGATTTTAAAGATCGAAGTATGAGGAATAAGATCTACTTACGATTTCCAGGCTTCAATCAGTTTGACTGAGAGGTGATTGTCCTAATAAACGATATATCCACGAAATGCAGCTTTGCACGAACTCAACTTTCAAGACATATCTAGAACAAAACGCTGTACAAGCGTCAAATCTTTAGGCAAGCCACCGACAATAGCCACCGGCGTCTATAATAAAATACATGTACGTTATTCGTACTAAAAGCGAGTGTATAATAAAATTTGATTGTTTTACACAAGCTAGTTCCTTTCAACAGTAGAACTCTCGATTTAATACTCTTGTCGAGTATAATTACGTCGATTTAACCCTATCTGGCCTGGACGATTTGAAAGTGTATTGCAGGTTGAGGCGGTGGGGTAATTTCGCTCATCGCTTCATCTATCAATGCACCTTTGGCATTCGCATGCGCGGACGGATTCGGAAGATGATATATGCTTGAGCCGGTCGAGTTAGCTACAACACTTTTGCCCCCCCCCCACGATGTATCCCCCTAAATATTTTCGTGGTCACTCAGATTAATGGGACTGAAACATACCACATTAAATCCACGGAACAATCATCTCGTAATGGTGAGATTATCAGTAGTAGAAAAAGTGCAGCTACGTTTGGAATTGATACTTGTGTGTTGCGGGGTTGACCTTGAGTGTAAAGTGGGTATATGTAGGCCATATTGAGTCCAATGTGGAGGTTACGTTCAACTTGTAGATCAATACAGTGGCCTAGCCACTTGCTTTGACGAAATTGTACACCGCCGCACTCGGAAAGCTTTAGATAATACGAAGATACGGTCGGATTGGGTGCGCACTTGTACACACACCGTATAGAAAAAACAGCCCGTGTTGTTGACTAATGGCATGTGACTTAGGCTGAACTGATGTTTAAAGAGTCATTTGCGTCGTAGGTCCACTGACACGCACATGCGCACTCGAGAAGTAGTATTTATATATTACTAACGGCTTACTGCTCAGAGGATAGTCGCAAACTCCCAGTGATACCCCTATTCATCGACCTTCACAAACAGGTCTCTTATTACATTTACACTTCCATCGAAACATGCGATTTCCCACTCCATAATCTCATGAACCATGCGATTTCCCAGTCCAAAATGCCATGAACCATGTGATTTCCTACTCCGACGAAGTGTCAAAAAGCTACAATTTCGAAATCCACAACGTGTTACGTTATATTTACACACACAAACGCTACTGGGTTCATTCCACTAAAACGAAAATTGGAATAGAACTGAAGCGTTATCTGGCATAGTGCTGCTGCTTTGTTTGTCAGGTACAGATTCTAGTGGCTAGAGTATATTGTCGATGAACCTCGATTGAGGTCGACCACCAATATGAGGGTTTTAAATATATGGATGCTTTTTACCTTCATTTTTACCGAACAGTTAGTTGTATTTAATAAGTATGTCCTCTTCGTCACGCACTGGATGGAAATCTTGAACATAGTACAATGATGTATTGCTTTGTTTTACCTGTTCCGCCCTGAAGCTTCTAAAATCTTAGTACCTTAGCTACATTCCTGGTCTTGCCTTTTATATCTGTAATTAACCCACAATCTCTACAGTTAATGTATTTTGGCTTGTGAACAAGCCGGTCCTTTAATTTGTCATATCAGCCTGTTTCATCGCATCAATTGATGAAAACGGTGCATATGGATCTCTTTGTTGGACATGACTGTATCAACTCTGGCCCTAGGGCTAGCTCAAGTTCAAATCGATTGCATACAACACACTGAAGCGATCAAAAATCGTTTCACAACAATATATTATTGGGTAATCGAAAATCCACTCCTTGCGGTGGTTATCTTTAGTAAGATACTCCTGCTTGGGAATGTTATGTTCATTTTATTAGGTCAGATTGGTCACTGCCTGTTCTGCAGCTACCATGCAACTTTAACATCAACCAAGAAAAGACAGTGAGGCACGTTTGTAATTTGACTCTTGTGGAAAGAGACCAGGAATGGTCAATATCATTTTGTCCATTGTTACTTGAGACCAGAAAGGAGGCACAATTTAGTAAGGTGACATGTAGGCAGAGACTTCGACCAAATATCTATCAACACGACCAGATATTGAACTACGGGTTAGTTATCGTTGCTCTTAACGAAAGTGCATTGTAGCGTACGCAAACCACCTTTCACGAAGCAACGGAGAAATACTGCTTCATGGTGGAATAGCTTCACCGCCTATCTTCATAAAATATCTAGATGAGATTATAATCAATATCGAGTTAGAGTTCCCCTTAAATTTCATTGAAATGTAAGACAGAGCATTTGAATATATAAGTTAGAAAATTGTCGTCACGGAATTCATTTGGGCAGCGAATTAAGTTTCGGCCTCTCGTTTGGTAACAGCAGTCTTTCTAATAGAACCAATCGTGCCGATATAGAAGAATATATTATTAAACAGGATTAAATAAGACCCTGTCACATTTATATGCTTTGGGATTTGTTATGCGTGAAAGAATCCTCTTATCTGTGGATGGTACTGGGGGAATAGAATGAAAGGTTGTTGTATTATCCATCTCCGCTGTCTATCTTCTTGGACTAGAGATATACTGGCAGGCTATATCAAAATAGATATGGTTTTCAGGAAATGCGGATGGAAAACTGAACCTGTAGCTATGATAATAACAATATATATATTTTTTTCAAATATCGCTCGTTCTTAAATAACAATTATCCATCAGTTATATAGCTTTCAATCCAATCAATTCGATTTATTCGGTGATAAGTAATAGTTAAGGTGTAAATGAGATACAATACACTCTATAAAATGATTGATTTAGATAAGAACACACATGTGACCGAGTTTCTGGTTATTCTTCCTTCTTTTTATCGCTTGAGTTTTCGGTGTTACCAGCATCACAGGATAAAATTGGGACTGTTATGATGTAGGATGTTTTTGTGAACGCCAACCGTTTACTGATTAACACCTATATATGTGTATAGAACAAAATGACATTGGAGAATTCGGCGTATATAACACAATTACAACACATATAATGGAAGTGGGAAGAGGTGCCGACATACTGACAGAGCCACATGACTTCACAGTATAGTCTTCTGGTTAACCTATTCTAACGATTCGTGATATGTGTTGTATCTCAGGTACCGTACGCTTTTATTGTACCTGTTCATGTGGCAACTTGGATGACATGACCACACGGCCCATAGCACCGGCATAAGCGGTATTAGATACAAATCTAGAGAGCTACGATGGAAATGCTCTGACAACTCGTATATTGGTAATTGATGAGCTGTGTCGCTGTGACAACTCGTTCACTGGGGATTGGTTGGCTGTATCGTCGTCAGATGAAAATGACGGCATATAACACAAAAGACTAGTCTGTAAGGCCCGATGTCGACCCAGCATCAATTTCTCACAATGCCAACATATATCAAAGACCAAAAGGTCTGTACAGGGGGCGGACCTCGGGGACGAAACGTCCACCAGCAAATCTCGCGATATACAGGTAAAAAGTACAACACATATATACAAGGCTATTCTGTGGATAACAAGTTTTGTATTGCTGTGGAGCTGAATCTGATATTAGGGAGTTTATGGGAAAGAGAAGATTATGTGACGTTTTCTCGAGATTGATACATGTACCTGTATGTGTTGTTACACCGAAGCTGTTTTCTCTTCAAAGCAAAACCTCACAAATTTTTCGGGAAATCAAGATGGTAAAGTTCCAGACTCAAAATTTGGGGGTTTCCAACGGTACAAAAATATTACACCTCAAACCAATACAAATTCTTTGAAAGGAACAAAATTCCTGATATATGGAAACATAACTTTGGCTTGAGGTATATCATATTTTCGTTACACTGTTGAGCGCTTCTCATCTGTAAGTAAACATCTTGTGTTTTAAATATTTTCATTTCATACACATATGGACTTGGTGCTAACTGTATACGAAATACGTCTTCCGGTTATTGACGAGGAAATTCTTTAATAGATGACGGCTGAGTTTTGAATGTCCGATATTGTTACAAAATGGATCGTGCCGTCCCAGGACATCTTGTTGTGTCCATGCAGTGTGATGATCGTGCCGTTCGAGGACATCTTGTTGTGTCCATGCAGTGTGATGATCGTGCCGTCCCAGGACATCTTGTTGTGTCCACGCAGTGTGATGATCGTGCCATCGAGGACATCTTGTTGTGTCCATGCAGTGTGATGATCGTGCCGTCCGAGGACATCTTGTTGTGTCCATGCAGTGTGATGATCGTGCCGTCCCAGGACATCTTGTTGTGTCCACGCTGTGTGATGATCGTGCCGTCGAGGACATCTTGTTGTGTCCATGCAGTGTGATGATCGTGCCGTCCGAGGACATCTTGTTGTGTCCATGCAGTGTGATGATCGTGCCGTCCGAGGACATCTTGTTGTGTCCATGCAGTGTGATGATCGTGCCTTTCGAGGACTTCTTGTTGTGTCCATGCAGTGTGATGATCGTGCCGTCCGAGGATATCTTGTTCTGTCCATGCAGTGTGATGATCGTGCCGTTTCCGAGGACATCTTGTTCTGTCCATGCAGTGTGATGATCGTGCCGTCCCAGGAGATCTTGTTGTGTCCATGCAGTGTGATGATCGTGCCGTCCGAGGACATCTTGTTGTGTCCGTGCAGTGTGATGATCGTGCCGTCCGAGGACATCTTGTGTCCATGCAGTGTGATGATCGTGCCGTCCGAGGACATCTTGTTGTGTCCATGCAGTGTGATGATCGTGCCGTCCGAGGACATCTTCTTGTGTCCATGCAGTGTGATGATCGTGCCGTCCCAGGACATCTTCTTGTGTCCATGCAGTGTGATGAACGTGCCGTCCCAGGACATCTTGTTGTGTCCATGCTGTGATGCTGCCCTTGCGGTGCATTAGTCCTGATGTAAATACTCGACTTCACACATCGTTACTGTCACTGCTTGTGCTCTTTGAAGGATGTCACTATCTTTTTTTAGTGTATGTTCATATTTAGTACCGGTAATTCCTTTCTGTGGAATTGCCTTCTACTGAGAAAGGGTCCATCAACATAAACATCTATATATAGCTATACGGCTCATTCTAATCCACTTTCCCATTTTCTGATAGGCTTTCCAAACTAACGCCTGAACCTTTATTTGTAACATATACTGATAATTGAAAATTTACCATTCCTAGAACGGAGTCATTCCCGTAATGAACTGCACGGACTGGCCAGACCAGTCGTAATTGAGATTCCTTCATTGATACTCTGTCCCGGTATGGTTTATGGCGGACTGCCAGGGTGTCCATTGACAGATCAAGGTGTGAACTCCTTGCGTGATTGGGATTCAAGATGGCCAAAGCAAAGAGTCGTTTTTCGGGATTGCAGTAACCGGAATCAGAATTGGCTTTAGTGTTACGAAATGTTTCTGAACATCATTTTGTACCACAATTTTTCACATTACTTTCATATCTCCTAGCATTAACCTATTTTTTTCCAATTCAGAAACTGGCGAACGGAACCGTTCAAAGGTATATATTGATGCGATATGCGCCTGAATGTCAATTCGAATGTTGATACCGAATTTAGCTTTACGGACTGGTTTGACTACCGTATCAACGTAAAGTCGACCTGTTGTGCGATTTGGAGCTAAGACAGTATTTTGTTAGCAACATTCTATATTACGAAAGGTGGATAGGGATTCAATTTCGATAGATGTACGATACACGGCATTAGAGCCAAACAAACTAGCAGGATCTCCAATTGTATTCAAAGATTATCATAAGCATGTACACTTCTATCGATCTGTGTAATTTTTCTGACAGGAGGGCATAAATCTTTCAGAAGGCCACACAATACGTCTCAATGTTTTGAGAAAACTCCGTGGATTTCATGCAGTTCATGCAATAACGTCCAGCCGCCCTGCGTATATAAAGTGAAAGATATCTATGCACTAATGTTTCCGATACTGCGGACAAAGGAATCAGATAGTACCAACTGATTTCTATATTATTTTTTCATCACGCACTTATGGACAATTGATGAGCGCTTGACCAAGCACAGCGACAGAATTGGCCGATCAAAATTGTTGATGTTAATCAAACTATCTATAGAATATATAGATATTTAAACAAGATCATGGATTTAGAATCTCCAGCCCAAACCTTGGCTGAATGTCAACTGGATTGTAGACAGCAGACTGAAACAATCAAATGTGTCATGTATAAATAGCAAGTTTGGCAAGCCTATGAGTTATCAGGAAATGGGAAACCTGTCCCTCTCCATGTTTATTGTGGAACTATAGAAAACTGCTTCGTGTAATTTACTAAGTCGGTTTATCACAAAGAGCAATCAGCGCCAACTTTATTCATATGAACGGAACAATCCTAGTTATGCCGCTTGTATTTTCTACATATAATAAAATGGCCAAGCAAATATAGGCGCAAGATCTGACACTCAATGTTCAGCCGGTAAGACAAGGTGGCACAATTCAGTAATTTACTCTATACAGAGAGCCCAGAAACGGTTAACAGCCTTATTCCACTGGAAGACAGAGAAGGCCACAAGATTTGGAGCATCAAATCAACATGTGTAGGTATTGAACTAGTAGTCAGATTGCTGTGCCTCACATCGATAGGAAATACGTTATAGCGATTCAATATGTATCACGACATCAATGTAGTAAGATTTTTTCGATGATGCCACAATATTTCTGTATACAATAGTGTATAGTTATAATCACGATATTTTGAATGATCGAGAAGTTCTCGGCGAACAGCATCATTTTGTATCATCAAAACTGTCCAGAGTTTGCCTTTTGTTGAAAATTATTTCGATAGATAAGACAGACCATCTTCATTCACTACTGTTACGAAGGCGGCTTGTCATGGCATATTCTGTTTCATATTCTAGTTTATAGCAGATGTGTTTTCTATGAATATAATCACTTCTTAATGTACCGTGGCCATAAGGAGTTTATGTTACTCAGAATGTATGTGGTTCAGTAACCTTCCGGTAAGTATTTGGGTCTAATTTTCGATTGATGATATACATGTAATAAAGACAAATGAATTGAACCACCGCTCTGTTCTCTTGATTGTGACGTGAAGAAGAAAAATCTTGGTTAAATCTTCTAGGATATAGGCCTACTTTGTCTTGTACTGTTGTTATAGCCACAGTCTGCTGTCCAAAATGTATAGCATCAGTAAATTCCCTTTAAATATATGGTCGCAATTCTCGAATGCTCATTTTTGTTTTCATTTTATCGTTTGCCGCTTACCAATGTAACAGTTCACCACAGAACGGACAGCCCTATACTGTTGTAGTTGAGCAAAAATTGCTTGAATTCAAGAGAAAATTTAGTAATTCAATCGTGCTCAATTCATGTGACTAGCCTTGTTCAGGAAAGCGTATATTCAATCAAGGTTACCAAATATGTTGCCTCTGTAATACAGTTACAAATATGATGTTCGGATCATGGGCTACATTTCATGTTTATCTCGGATGAAATTATATAGCATCTTGGTTTCGTTCTGCTAGCACTGGATATCATCAGCAATTAACTACTTTAACGGCCCAGATTGCTTCTATTTCTGCGCTCTCCAATATCAAACCCCTGCAGCATGAGTTTGAACAATCTTTGCTGCCACAGGGGGAAGATACATTTGCTCTAGATCATGACTGTACATGGGAAGTCACACATGTCCAGTTAATCATATCATGGTTAATTATATCTTTGCTATATGGCCAAAATTCTGCTAAATGCGATTTTAAACCCTAACTCACTTCTCCAAACCTAGCTAGTTAAAGATTCCCTCTTACTTTATGTAAATGCGTAAAGCTCAAACTCTCTATTTTTTGTGTCACAACGCAGATGACAGTATATTTACAATCATCATGCAAAATGAACGGAAATCATCGAATTGAGGACAACATCTTGTCTGCGAAGATATAATTAGTTCAAGATAATCGCTTTGAATTTCGACCAGCTAAACATTAGAATTAAAAAAAATGAACTTGCACTGACAAATTATTTTCATTTTCATAAAATTACATCATATCGATAAGACATTTCTATATTTCCATAAATACAAATTGCTTGGTGTGATTATACTCCATACCATATTGCCATTTCTATGTTTGACTGTGCAATCACAAACTGACTGCCTTACATAGCACTATCACTTCTAATCCTTCCCTGAAAACAAGACGCCTTTTGGTCATTGTTGGGCATGTTTTCGAACTACCAATATCCAAATTCCATTGAGCAAACTTGATCTCCCCACTAAACCATCGATTGAGGATTTAACATCTGACGCAGTTTCTTGACGACAGCGATCCCGTTCCTATGATGGCCGATAGGGTCCATCGCTGCGTGCGTTTATTTTGTGGCATGCGAAGGGGCGAAGGGGCGAAGGGGCGAAGGGGCTATGCGAAGGGGCCAAGGGGCTATGCGAAGGGGCGAAGGCGCGATGCGATGCAAAAATAGCGATGCAAAGCGGCTATGCGAAGGGGCGAAGGGGCTATGCGAAGGGGCGAAGGCGCGATGCGAAGGGGCGAAGGCGCGATGCGATGCAAAAATAGCGGCTATGCGAAGGGGCGAATGGGCTATGCGAAGGGGCGAAGGGGCTAGGCGAAGGGACGAAGGGGCTATGCGAAGGGGCGAAGGGGCTATGCGAAGGGGCGAAGGGGAGAAGGAGCGATGGGGCGATGGAGCGATGGAGCGAAGGCGCGAAGGAGCGAAGGGGCGATGCAGCGAAGGGGCGATGTAATACGTCACTAGACTTGGATTTGCGCATGTCTGAATGCGAAACCGGAAGGCGAAGGGGCGAAGGGGCGAAGGCGCGATGGAGCGAAGGCGCGAAGGGGCGATGGAGCGATGGGGCGAAGAGGCGATGGAGCGAAGGGGCGATGGAGCGAAGGGGCGATGGAGCGAAGGGGCGATGGAGCGAAGGGGCGATGTGACGTCACTGACCTGGATTTGCGCATGTTTGAATGACAGCGAGGGTTATTTGGTCCGTGTAACACTTGACAATTCAGCTTTTCATCTTGCAAAATTGAAAGTAGAAAGATGGAAAGCTCTACATCGCTCCCGTATTCGAGCTTTCCATCTCGCAAAATTGAAAGTAGAAAGATGGAAAGCTCAACATCGCTCCCGTATTCCAGCTTTTCAAAATGAGTTGATGTCATATAGAAATACGAGAGCGATACTTTATTAAAATTGATCTGTTTCTCCAAACTTACAACATTTGCATTTACGACAAATGTATGCGTGCTGCACAGTTCAATTTTCGTGTTTTTGGTTTCGCAAAAATTGAATTGATCGTCAATGAGATTACAAAAACAAAAGCGAGATTGAACTGTGCAAGGTGCACGCATACGACCCCGTCGTAATGCAGGCTGTTCGAAGCTGGTGAATCGAGCACAATAAGTATCGCTCTCGTATTTCTATATGACATAAACTCATTTTGGAAAGCTGGAATACGTGAGCGATGTTGAGCTATCCATCTTTCTACTTTCAATTTTGCAAGATGAAAAGCTGAATTGTCAAGTGTTACACGGACCAAATAACCCTCGTTGTCATTCAAACATGCGCAAATCCAGGTCAGTGACGTCACATCGCCCCTTCGCTCCATCGCCCCTTCGCTCCATCGTCCCTTCGCTCCATCGCCCCTTCGCTCCATCGCCCCTTCGCCCCATCGCCCCTTCGCTCCATCGCTCCATCGCCCCTTAGCGCCTTCGCTCCATCGCGCCTTCGCCCCTTCGCCCCTTCGCCCCTTCGCCTTCCGGTTTCGCATTCAGACATGCGCAAATCCAAGTCTAGTGACGTATTACATCGCCCCTTCGCTCCATCGCCCCTTCGCTCCATCGCGCCTTCGCTCCATCGCTCCATCGCCCCTTCGCTCCATCGCTCCATCGCCCCTTCGCCCCTTCGCCCCTTCGCATAGCCCCTTCGCCCCTTCGCATAGCCCCTTCGCCCCTTCGCATAGCCCCTTCGTCCCTTCGCATAGCCCCTTCGCCCCTTCGCATAGCCCCTTCGCCCCTTCGCATAGCCGCTATTTTTGCATCGCATCGCGCCTTCGCCCCTTCGCATCGCGCCTTCGCCCCTTCGCATCGCGCCTTCGCCCCTTCGCATAGCCCCTTCGCCCCTTCGCATAGCCGCTTCGCATCGCTATTTTTGCATCGCATCGCGCCTTCGCCCCTTCGCATAGCCCCTTCGCCCCTTCGCCCCTTCGCATGCCACAAAATAAACGCACGCAGCGATGGACCCTATCGGCCATCATAGTTCCTCCCTTGTATGGTATCTGTATCCCTCATCAATCAGCGATCAGTGTTGATAACGATTTATGAGGTAAAACTGATTATAAAATATTTCTCCTACGTGATAAAGTCTCATAAGGTTGGTGTGCTGTGGTTTGAATTGATGTTTGTTATCTTGTATCGACTGCGCATAAATATCCCATTCTCATTCATTCTTCATTCACCCATTATTTGCTCGTTTTACTTGCTTGAACAATCACTATCTCTCGGTTATTTTAAGCTGAACTAAAACTCTCAATCAATTACATTGCAATACTTGGTTACGCAGCTTTCATCAAAGCTACGACTGCAACTGGTCGATATTAGGCTTATCCATGGTAGGGCCTTTTTGTCACCCAAAAATAAATAGAACAGCTACTCGTCTTGTATTTTACTATTAAATCTCTACCATCCATGGCATGAAAACCTTCAACTGATGGCCTGAAACATACAGCCGTTATGAATGTCATGATCATGGAAAATATACAGATAAGTATTCATGGTATTCAAAGTTTTCTATATCTAAAATAGAGATCGACGTCTTCTATATGATGTACACGTCATAGCACATTTCAAATAGCGAAACATGTATTTTCGAATGAATACTCTAAACTTTCATATACTGGAAGAGTATGTTCGTTGACAAACAACCTTGCATAATTTTATTTGAATACAAATAACATGAAAATTGAAATTCCAACCCTACCTTGATATATATTAGCGCTGTTCGATCATAATTTCTCTGTGGTGGGGTCAATGAAATTTACATCTACGTCACACCAAACAGAAAACGAAGTCGGTGGTATTTCCATTAACAAAAAGAAAGAAATAAAAGCGCTCCTAAAGGGCGAAGAATGAAATGGACCCTAAGACTGGTTATTGTATTATCCATCTCTGCTGTATATGACTAGAGATAGGCTGACAGACTATATCAAAATTGTTATGGTTTTCAGGATATGCGGAAACTTGTAGCTATGATAATAACAATATATATAGTTTTAAATATCGCTTGTTTTCAAATAACAACTATCCATCAATTATATAGCTTTCAACCCAATCATTTCGATTTATTCGATGATAAGTAATAGTTATAGTAGTGTAAATGATATGTATAATACACTCTATAAAATGATTGACTTAGATTAAAACAAATATTTGTGGCCAAGGGGAGTTTTCGTTTTACGAACATCACAGGATAAAAGTGGGACTAGGATGTTTTTGTGAACGCCAACCGTTTAATGCTGAGCACCTATTATATGTATTGAAGAAAATGATATTGGAGAATTCGGCGTGTATAACACAAGGCTATTCTGGGGATAACAACTTCTTTAGAACTGAATCTGATATTGGAGAGTTTATGCGAAAGCGAAGGATATGTTAAATTTTTTCCGGGAATAATACCTGTGTGTTATTACATTGAAGTTGTTTTCGCTTCAACGCAAAACCTCCCAAATATGATATCCCGTGAAATCAAGATGGTAAAGTTCCAGACTTGAGGGCTTCCAAAACAAATTCTTTGAAAAGAACGCAATTCCCGATACGTGCAAACATAATTTTGGCTTGAGGTATCATATTTGCGTTACACTGTTGAGCGCCACTCACCAGTAAGTAAACATCTTGTTGTTTTAATATCTTTTCTTCATACACATTTGGACTTGATGCTAAGTGTCATACGAAATAGGTCTTTCGATTATTGACACGGAAAATTACACCCAGGATCTGGAAAATACAGAACTGCCCCATGAAATAAACACAAACACTCGCTTCAGTTCAGAACTTCCGACAAAGCTTCTTATTTATTCAATAAATGCACTCTGGCAGTACTGTGGTCTTCGCATTTACTTTATCCGAATTTACTCTGGTTATTCCTATAGAAAACTTCTCAATAAATGTCTTTGAAACAGTAATGCAGGCAATTTTGCTAATACTGACAAAACATTATGACTGGCTATTAAGGACTATAACCCTCATCGACTGCACCACATATCAAAACTGCCATACGACTGTTACAGATTTCACCGTTAACACCGTCAAATTTACTTCAGCAATTTATATAGAACAATGAACTGAATTATTTGTCTAACATGAACGTTTAAAACGAATAACTGTTACAGGTTAGCTCACAAATAATGCTAAAAATTGTGACGGGGGTCGGTGCCCTTAATATGCTCTCTCTTGTACCATGCGGTTTGAGTGCACGGCGAACATTCTCGATGCTAAATTGTAACTTTCTCTATTATTCATGACTCGCCAACTATCACGCTAGTTAGTTTACAGTCTTAGGAATATTACTCCATCAAACATCAATCTTTTAAAGCAATACATACCTGGAAAATACAGAATTGCCCCATGAAATAAACACAAACACTCGCTTCAGTTCAGAACTTCCGACAAAGCGAGGTCACCAGCAAGGTCACCGGGGCGAACTCTAAATGACGTCACTTAAATCTATTACGGACACGGACTTTCCCAAATGTATCACGACATCAGTTGACTAGCATACAGTTGACTAGAATACAAATGACTAAAATAAACAGATCATTAGAATAAAATGAAAAATATGGGGGGCTCCATTATCTATCAGGTTACACTCTCCCCCACCGGAATAAATGTCGTCTCGACATTTCAAGAACATAATACAATGTCTTATTTTCCACGAGTGTCTACACGAGTCACGGTTCACATGTCTTGTGTCCTGTCCAGATGCCACGGATTAATCCGGTTCACGAACTAAAAGTTCTACATGGGTGATCAAGCCACACAGTCCTTTCAAGATGTTCGTCACTGTACTCTCACAGTTCACTTTGTCTGGTGCACAACACAATTTGGATTAAACCCTCACAACAGTAATACTCCAAAAATGTTCACTCGAAAATAGAAAACTCTGACTACAATGCCACGAGTCCACATAGCTCTTTCACTAAAGACTCACAGCTGCATGTTAAAGTTAATTCACAGTCAATACAGTCCATTTGCGGTTCACTCGGGGTAGTATCACACCCACACTAGGCGTGGTCAGTAGAGTTTACCCACATCATGATATCCGACATAATTTCCACAACTGTTTGAGTTCACTTCAAACACATACTCCGATGCCTTTCCTGGAGCATCATAAGTCAGTCTCCTTGGGGGCCGGCGAACTCGCGCCGGGTGCCTCTGTTCAACCCCAGGAGGTCCAACGATATCTGTTGATGCATCAGAATGGTCATCTTCTTGACATTCTGGCTCCGATCCAGATACATCTGGTAGCACTTCATTCTGACACTGCTGCATCGGTTGGAATTCAGGTACTTGAGGATTCAGCTGATGAGGTGTACGTACTGGAGACTGCGGACGCACCTGAGACTGTGGACATACCCGAGAAGGCGTCTCTCGAGGAACCATCACAAAGAGATCCTGGTCATCACCATCTGAACTTGTCGATTCCGGGTCGGAGATAGGTGGTCTGCGTTTTGGATCACAGCCTGTCTGACGAGACTTGACATTTCTACTTTTCGTTGGCGGAGGCCTGGACACTGGAAGACCATCACAGGGGAAAAGTAGGTTTCGATGGAGCACTCGCAGGGGTCCACACCCGTCTTCTGCCTCAACTTCATACACAGGTGAGTCTTTCCCCATGCGACGGACAACACGATGTACCGTCTGTTCCCAAAACGATCGTAACTTCCCAGTCCCTCCTCTAGGTGTCAAATTTCGTACCAGAATACGATCTCCAGGTAGAAGAGTGGTGGCATGAACCCTTTTGTCATAAAGCGCCTTGGATTTGGCAGATTTCTTATCTGCTCTCTCATTAGCAATAGTATATGCCTCATGCATGCATCTGCGCCACTTCTCAACATAATCCTCATGACTGATCTGGTTTGGTTTAGGATTGACGCCGAATAACAAGTCAACAGGGAGCCTCGGCGATCGCCCGTACATCAGAAAGAAAGGGGAGAACCCGGTACTCTCCTGTTGAGTACAGTTATATGCATGAACCACCTTGCTTAGATGATTCTTCCAGTTGGATTTCTCCTGTTCGGTGAGCGTCTTCAACATGTTGATGAGCGTTCTGTTGAAGCGCTCAACCTGTCCATTCCCCTGAGGATAGTATGGGGTCGTGCGACTGTGTGCTATATTGCAATATTTCTCAAGTCGGTGGAAGAACTGGTTTTCAAACTCCTTCCCCTGGTCCTGGTGGAGACGGGTAGGAAAACCGAAGCAGAGGACAAAATCATTGAACACCTTATCTGCTGCAGCTCTCGCAGATTTTGTTGTTGTTGCATATGCCTGCGCAAAGCGCGTGAAATGGTCTACTACCACCAAAATATATTCGTACCCACCGCTACACTTATCAATGTGCATAAAGTCAATGGACACCAACTCCATGGGTGCTGTGGTATTGATGGGCTCTAATGGTGCTCTGGTGGATACATGAGGTTTCTTATCTTTGATGCACCCACACTTCTTTGTGACGTACTCCTCAATGTCATTATACATGTGTGGCCAGAAGAAACGTTCTCTAGCTAAATGCGCGACTCTCTCGACACCGAGGTGGCCCATTTCATTGTGCAGTTCCTGCAAAACGACACCACGATACTTCTGGGGTAACAATAACTGTTCACGCACTTGACCACCTGGCAACACAGTTTTCCTGAACATGACCCTGTCCTTTGTGGTGAACTTTTCCCACTGTCGACTAAGACTAGGGTGCAACTTGTCAGATCGCTTAGGTCGTCGACCTGCTTTGAACAATTTACAAAGTTTGCCGATCTCGGGATCTTGCTCCTGACTCAACTCTTAACTCCTCTGGAGTAAATGGAGTCACAACAGACTGTCCTTCGGTGCTATCTTGAGGTAGACTAGCCGGGTTACTAGATATTGCTGACACCCATACCGTTTCCCTCTCTTGCTGAGCATGAATAGCAGTCATGGTGGCACTGATGGCTTCCTGTGAAATTTCCTCAATACAGACTTGGAGAAGCTTATCAACATCAAGCGGCATCTGTGAAAGGCCGTCGGCATCACCATTTGATTTGCCGGGCCTATACTTAATCACAAATTTGAAATCGGATAATTCCGCAATCCATCTGAGCCTGGTGGCGTCGAGCCTTGCCGATGACAATACATACGTTAATGGATTATTATACGTTAGAACAGTGAATGGCGGGGAGTAGTAGAGGTAGTCTCGGAATCGATCTGTTATTGCCCACTTAAGAGCTAAAAACTAATTTTCCCGAGTGTAGATGAGCTCCAGTCAGGGTCCGTGATGCATAGGAAACTACCTTTGGCGTTCCATCTCCCTGCTGTTGGTATAAGATGGCGCCCAATCCATCCATCGACGCGTCTGTGTGGATGATGAATGGCAAGGAGAAGTCTGGATATGCCATTACAGGTGCCTCTGACAGAACATCCACCAGCTCGTTCAGAACCATCTGGTGAGTATCGGACCACTCAAGTGTCTGACTGGATGGAACCTGGCCCCTTTTCTTTGCGGCAGCGTGTTTGACTTTCCGTGACGAAGCTCTCGGAACATCCTTGGACTCAAAAGATCAGAGAGCAATTTTGCCCTTCTCGAAAAGTCAGGTATGTAGCGTCGAAAATAGCCAATGAATCTGAGCAGCTTACGAAGATCACCTACCGTGGCTGGTCGTTTAGATTTCAGTTGCTGAACTGCCTCTATATCGGCTGAATCCATATGTATACCCTGAGATGACACAATATGTCCAAGATAACACACCTGTTTCTGGAATATGTTGCATTTACTTGCCTTCAATTTCATGCCATGTTGTTGTAGTCTACGGAGAACCTTTCGCATATTCTCCACATGTTCCTCAAATGTTTTGCTGTAAACGATAATATCGTCTAGATATGGCAGACATGTGTTGTCACGCAGTCCATCTAAACAGTTCTCCATGCAACGCTGGAATACTCCCGGTGCATTTGTTAATCCGAATGGCTTTCTCACCCATTCATGGAGTCCTCCGGGTGTTATGAATGCTGTGTAGTGACGAGAGTCTTCTGCTACAAAGCCTTGATGGTAGGCCTTGCCTTGATCTAAAACTGAGAACTAAGCGTTGCCACCTAAACTCTCAAGTGATTCTTGGATTCTGGGCAGCGGTTGCCTGTCGGGCACGGTTTTGCTATTCAGCTGTCTGTAATCAATGCAAAGACGGAGATTCCCATCCTTCTTTCGGACGCAGACCGTCGGGGATGAGTAAGATGAGGTGGACTTCCGTATCCAGCCACGGCGGATCAGGTCAGCGAGATAATCTTTTACCTCGGTCAGCAGGGGTCTTGGTATAGACGTGTAGTTACGTTGCACAGGAATTTGATCCGTCAGGTTCACGTGCAATTGCAAATCCTCAATACACCCAACATCATCACTGTTCTGCGAGAAAGCTCCTCGTTCTTCTTTCAACATCTGCCTAACAGTTCTCCTCTGTGATGAAGTTAGCTCTGAATCATCCAGATTCACTGGTGGTTCCCAGGCCTGTTCCTCATCCGGGACACCATCAGTTGCAGGTCCATCTGTCGAAGGCACCTCAATCTCTGGTTGAACTGACTGAACAGGCAATGGCATAACAGGTTTGACTGGATACAGTATTCCAAGTGCAGTTCTACCAGGCAGAACTAAATCATGCTCTGTGGTGTTGCTCACGTTCACTGCAACTCGACTGGTAGTGCCCCTCTGCAAGGTGACCAAGGTTTCACTAATTCCAATACCATCTGGCCAATTCGCCTCTAAGCTGGGCTCCATCACTGCAGCTGTAGGTGAGTCAATTGGCCCAGTATGAGCTATACATTTCAGAGCAATAGATGAACGACTGGGAACCGTGACTTGGTTATGTCGAACCCTAATGTTACATATTTCACCAGTTCCCGCCCCTTGAACCAGTTTCACAGCAGCCTTGGCCTTGTTTCGTTCAACTCCTGTGATAGACGAAACTATATCTTCTGAAGCAGCCTTCAATCCATTGACATCGGACTGTGCGTCATCAAACTCAAACAGGTAACGCTCTATGACATTATAGCCAATTATAATGTGGGTCATACCTTCTACACTGGTAACTAGAATCGGAACCTTTAGTTCTCTCTGGTTATTACCTGTAACTGTCTTAAATGTCACCTCAACCCAACCCTCGAATGGAATATTGGAACCATTCGCAGCCACAATGGACAGATCCCCATTACCTAGTAGCTCAGATATGGGCTTTAACTCTAAGTCAGGTAAGTTATCATTTAACCACCACCGAGACATTATGCAAACCTGGGCGCCAGTGTCCCATAATACATCTACCTGGACACCCTCAATTTCACAACTCATGACACACTGATTACCTACAAGTTTTGTGAGTTTATTTCGGTTTTTCGGTGACAGTTCACAGACCGTACCGTTCAATGAGTTAATGTCTGCACTAGTTTTGTTGTCTTGGGCTGTCTCAATGTTATGGATTACAAGCGTCTAGTCCGTCATTCATAATCCAGCCGTCGTCCATTAGAGAATATCCGCGTCCATAATCCAAAGACCTATTCCATTTTCCATATAACAGTATTAGCACCAAATTCAAAAAGACAATCATAGTATACATAAACATAGGCTTGTTTCCTGCAAGAGAGAAGCGGTCAACAGTTTTCAATGATGCCGGCAAGACATCATGATGTTCCAAAAATATCAAATCCGTATCGCTGATCAGTATTCTTAATCCATAATATTCGTTGTAAAGTCGTCATCTAAAGAATGATGTATCTCAGTCACGCTTTGATTGTGACTGTTCATATGAGTACCATGAGGATCTTGAAGTACATGGGTTCATACGGCCCCTAGCCCCGGGTTAAGCGGAATTAGACACAAGTTACGAAACGTAGCGCCATAGATCTTGCACGCTACGTTCGTATTTTGCTATCAGCATGCGATATGTATCGCCAAATTTGAGAAACTTTTGAGTGGAGGCGCTTGGTGGAATAGCCCTGTTTTATAAGTTTCTGCAACAATGTTTTGTGACGTTGATTAAAATCATCACATTTAACACAGGATCTAGCAAATGCTACTAAGCGAGATATGTATACGCCATATGCAGGTCCCACTGGAATATTACTATCCAGAAAGGGATAGTTTACGATGTCGAAATTGTAATCATCTCTTTTGTCATAAAGTCGACGAGAGAGAATGCCCGCTTCATTTTTATAGAGATAGAGATCTAAATAAGATGTGCCTGTAGGGCTATCTGTAGTTTCCTTCAAATCCAGTGAAGGTGGATATATATCCTTCACTGCTTCATTTATATAGCGATTATCCACGGCGAGAAGATCGTCTATATAGCGTTTGGTGAACGAGAAGGAACGGGCTTTGAATGGATCGGTTTTTGAAAGCGCCTGCATATAGTCATATTCATAAGAGAACAGATACAGGTCAGACAACAGGGGTGCACAATTAGTACCCATTGGAATACCTATATGCTGCTGATATATTGTGTTGCCAAATTTCACATAGATATTTTTAATGAGAAATTCAAGCAACTCTATAAACAAAGAAACATCCCATGAATGATATCTCTTGTATGTAGTCGAGCTAAAGAATGCTTATGGCTTCCGACATTAATATATCTACGATCAGTTTTCTTGAACACAGATACTATTAATGAACTTATACGGTCAATAAGGTCCTGATGAGGGATTGTAGTATAGAGAGTCGAGAAATCCCATGTGGATACATGTCTGTACGGTATGTGACCTTTAGCATCAATGGCTGAACAATTTTGCTTGTGTTCAGCCCAGTGACTTTGTTGACATTCTTTTGAACAATATGTGGCAACATGGCATTTAGAACAGTTCAAAATCTTAACTTTATTTGAAAACTGTCTACATACTAAACACATATCGCCAAGCGCCTCACTTCTACTGGCCACTGCTTGCGCCTCAGCAGCGGCCGTCTCTAGTTTTCCTGGTCGCGAAACTGTTGTCTCAGCTGGCAGCCTTTTTTGAAATCCGACGAACTTCCGCAGCTGAAACAGTGTGTGCAGGTCGATCCTGTTCCCTGTTGTCGACATGTGGGGCATCCACTTCTTCTTCGCGGTCTTCCAGCATTAGAAGTCGTTGCAGGTACTGGCGGAGATGGTACAGTCTCACGTTCCAACTTGAGACTGGCAATTTCAGCTCGCAGCTCCTGTGTCCAGGGCGGGTCACGTTTTGGGTTTTTGCGCTTTCTATACTACTGTCTGGTTCGGAATCGCTAGGAAAGGCAGTGGCAGCATTCGCCTTCGGGCGTGGCCGCGTACCTAGTTTCTGCTGTCGTTCTGTTTCCAGAGCCACGTCTTCAGACAATTTCTAAACAATATCTTCATCTGCTATGTCCAAATTCTTCAGAATATCACACATTTCCTGTCGAACTACATCACTACGGAGGCCAGATTGGACAGCATGAAGAAACATACCCTGTACAAGAGATGGGTCGTAATGTACATTCGAGTCATTCTCCTGTGATGCAAAGAGTATTTTTTGCTTCAAATCCATCAGGTTTATAACGAAGTCGGAAGGTTTTTCATTTACCTTCTGAACGGTAGACCCTAACTTCTGGTACAAGTCCGTTGCAGACCATTCATTATAATGTGAGCGAATCAGTGTTCTGATGGATGCCAAACTTGTCTCTGGACAAATCTGAAGATAGTGTTTCAGAGGTAACCCTGGTACCATGGCCTTGACAACAGCGTCCACAACCTCTTGCTCAGAATACTGCTGTGCAAGGCCAGCTTCCATTTGCCCGATTAGACTAACGTAGGATATGCAGTTTTCCTTCTCAGGGGCCATTATCTTTCCAATTTGTCACTGCGTTCAAAGTATGACATAAGGGACAGTAGGCTAGCTAAACCTCCATCTTCTTTTGTGGCTTCTTTCACAAGAATTGTGTCAATTGCTTTCACCAACAGTGCTCTGCCCTGCCTAGCGGTGTAATCTCCTGGAACACCTAAATGTCTTAAAACACCGACTAAGCTATCTGGGCTTAACGAATAAATTCGTTCCTTCACTGTCAGTTCAACTTCGACCACAGACATGTTCTCTAAATTTTTCTGGCTTTGGCCGACCTCTATAGTTCCTTTCTCTGCAGTATTCATGTTTGGGGATCCTGGCAAAGCTCGCCAAATGTTACACCCAGGATCTGGAAAATACAGAATTGCCCCATGAAATAAACACAAACACTCGCTTCAGTTCAGAACTCCCGACAAAGCTTCTTATTTATTCAATAAATGCACTCTGGCAGTACTGTGGTCTTCGCATTTACTTTATCCGAATTTACTCTGGTTATTCCTATAGAAAACTTCTCAATAAATGTCTTTGAAACAGTAATGCAGGCAATTTTGCTAATACTAACAAAACATTATGACTGGCTATTAAGGACTATAACCCTCATCGACTGCACCACATATCAAAACTGCTACACGACATGTTACAGATTTCACCGTTAACACCGTCAAATTTACTTCAGCAATTTATATAGAACAATGAACTGAATTATTTGTCTAACATGAACGTTTAAAACGAAAAACTGTTACAGGTTAGCTCATAAATAATGCTAAAAAATTGTGACGGGGGTCGGTGCCCTTAATATGCTCTCTCTTGTACCATGCGGTTTGAGTGCACGGCGAACATTCTCGATGCTAAATTGTAACTTTCTCTATTATTCATGACTTGCCAACTATCACGCTAGTTAGTTTACAGTCTTAGGAATATTACTCCATCAAACATCAATCTTTTAAAGCAATACATACCTGGAAAATACAGAATTGCCCCATGAAATAAACACAAACACTCGCTTCAGTTCAGAACTTCCGACAAAGCGAGGTCCAGCAAGGTCACCGGGGCGAACTCTAAATGACGTCACTTAAATCTATTACGGACACGGACTTTCCCAAATGTATCGCGACATCAGTTGACTAGCATACAGTTGACTAGAATACAATTGACTAGAATAAACAGATCATTAGAATAAAATGAAAAATATGGGGGGTCCATTATCTATCAGGTTACACCGTCCCAGGACATCTTGCTGTGTCCATGCAGTATGATGATCGTGCCGTCCCCGGCCATTTTGCTGTGTCCATGTAGTGTGATGATCGTCCCGTCCCAGGACATTTTGCTGTGTCCATGTAGTGTGATGATCGTGCCGTCACAGGACATCTTGATGTGTCCATGCAGTGTGATGATCGTGCCGTCACAGGACATCTTACTGTGTCCATGTAGTATGATGATCGTGCCGTCCAGGACATCTTACTGTGTCCATGTAGTGTGATGATCGTGCCGTCCCAGGACATCTTGCCGTGTCCATGTAGTGTGATGATCGTACCGTGCCAGGACATCTTGCTGTGTCCATGTAGTGTGATGATCGTGCCGTCCCAGGACATCTTGCTGTGTCCATGTAGTGTGATGATCGTACCGTGCCAGGACATCTTGCTGTGTCTATGTAGTTTGATGATTGTGCCGTCACAGGACATCTTGCTGTGATCCACGCAGTGTGATGATCGTGCCGTCCCAGTGTGATGATCGTGCCGTCCCAGGACATCTTGCTGTGTCCATGTAGTGTGATGATCGTGCTGTCCCAGGACATCTTACTGCGTCAATGCAGTGTGATGCTGCTCTTGCGGTACATTAGTCCTGATGTAATTACTCGACTTCACACATCTTTACTGTCATTGTTTGTGCTCTTGGAAACATAAGACACTATCGTGTAAGTTCATATTTAATACCGGTACATCTTTTCTGTGGAATTGCCTTCCACTGAGAAAGGGTTCATCAACATAAACATATTTTATAGCTATATGGCGCATTCTAATCCACTTTCCACTTTCTGATACGCTTTTCAAACTAACGCCGTAACCTTTATTTGCAACATATACTGCTAATTGGAAATTCACCATTCCTAAAATTCCCGAAATGAACTGCACGGACAGGCCAGACCAGCTGTAATTGAGATTCGTTCATTGATACTCTGTCCCGGTATGGTTTATGGCGGACTGCCAGGGTGTCAACTGGCAGATCAAGGTTTGAACTTGTTTCGTGATTGGGGTTCAAGATGGCTGTAGCAAAGAGTTGTAGTTCGTCATCACAGCAACCAGACTCCGAATCGGCAATAGTATTACGACATGATTTTGAACTTTATTTTACGACACGATGTTTCACAATACGTTCATATCTCCTTGCATTGACTTATTTTTTTTCAATTCAGAAACTGGCGAATGGAACCGTTCAAAATTAGATATTGATGTGATGCCTCTGATTGTGAATTCGAATGTGGATACCGAATTCAGTTTGACGGACTGGTTTGACTACCGTATCAACGTAAAGTCGACATATGGTGCGTTTTAGAGCTAAGAGAGCATATTGTTAGCAACATTTTCTATACGAAAGGTATATAGGTGTTCAATTTCGATAGATGTACGATACACAATATGAGAGCCAGCAAAATAACAGAATCGTCAATGATATTCATAATTTTCTGATAGCAAGGGCATATATATTATGTTTCACCTTCTAGTTTATAGCAGATGTGTTCTCAATGAATATGATCACTTCTTAATGTAATGTAGACATAACCATTAACAGTACTTTTGTTATTTTGGGATTACCCTCTCTTAATATAACACAGATTCTACTGCTGAAAATGCGGGATTCGAACCAGCGACACCTAGAGTAGGCCTAAGGCACCTAATCGTTACACCTAAGTAAGGCACCTTAATACCGAAAATACTCTCTAAATGACACAAAATATATCTTTCGACATAACCATTGTCTGTTACTCAGAATGCATGGGATATCAGTAAACTTTCAGTATGTATTTGGTTTTAATTTCGATTGTTGATATGATATAGACTGATGAATTGAACCACCGCTCTTTTATAGCCACAGTCTGCTGTCCAAAAGTTATAGGATTCAGTAAACTCCCATTAAATATATGGTCGTAATTCTCGATTGGTATTTAGCTAATATGTATATACCAAGTACAGCCTTTGTACATGTACACTATCAAATGGTTCCATATGGTCAGTCGTATTTATATACTCAGAACATAGAGAAAAACAATTTGGACGACGGCTAGCCACCGAATGTCCAATCTGACGCTTATATGGTACCATTATGTAGGCATTGTCGCTTAGTGTATGTGTAAAGTAGCTAGCCATTGTTCCTAAATAATTTCTGTGTCTATCTTCATGAATATCGTGTTTTTTCTATTAATACATCTCATAGCGGTACAGTGCACAATGTAGAATATAGCCTACAAAAAAAGCTCTTGATGGATATTTGGACTACATTTCCAACTGCTGGCGAAGCCATTTCGGGTGCAAATTCTCACAGATAGCGTCCGTTGCCTCACTTCCGTGTAGTTTAGATCTACCAAATCTTGTACACATGTACTATGGGACAATATCTTAATGATAGTACCGTTAGTTTCGCGATCCACCGCTAGGGGGGAAAAGGTAACTGCCATTTGAATAATCAAGTATTTTGCTATATTTTTTTAAGGATTAAAGCTAGGGTCTCCAAATCCATATTACATATGCAACTGGTGATTGAACAGAAGCCTATCCCAATTAAATGACCTTGGCCAATGTTTTCAATGTCATGTACTATTTATTATGATATAACATGGAGAAATATAGATAGGCTTCCAAAATTAATACTATGTATACAGCTGGCGACACGTGCTGAAGATATTTTATCCAGATCAGATTCTATTTATACTTCATGAAGGATTATATCTACATTGTCCAATTTATACCACATATGCCTGGACCTGAAGTCTATTGAATATCACTGACCTTGACCTATTTTATAAAGGTCGAATCCTATATGTCAAGTCTAAGTTCTCCGAATTCATGTTCCATATACAATTAAGTTAGAATAGACCAGAAATTTGTTGAAGATGGCTGACGTTGATCTATATTTCCAAGATCAAATTACTTGATTTGATTACAAGTTATATAGAAGAGTAGAAGAGTATATCTTAGCAAATTACAAGCGTCTGGTCCGTCATTCATAATTCAGCCGTCGTCCATTAGAGAATATCCGCGTCCATAATCCAAAGACCTATTCCATATTCCATATAACAGTATTAGCACCAAATTCAAAAAGAAAGCTGGTCATACCCTTAAATAATGAAGGTGGTGGTGTTGTTACATTGGGATAAAAAAACTACCTTATATGTTGACTTTATTTCTCTCTGTGCTGTTTGTTTATGTATGTTTTCCCTCAAAATCCGATCTGCCAGACTGGGCTGAAGTTGTTGAAAAAAAACCCACCAACCTGAATGCTCACAAATCTCAAGTTCTAAGTCAAATTGTATTCTATACGGCACAATCACCTGACGGGTAATGTGCTTGTATTTGTAAAACTGACAAGGGACAGAATGGCCGTCATTTTGTTTAGGCATAGTATGGGACTTAGAACAAACACAGGTTAATGGCCGGATTGATAAGGCTTGAACAGTAAATAGGTTCGCGATTAGGGTTAATTATCCCAGTCAAACTGAAATTCTGAGTAACTTCCAAACATAAGATCACGATTTGATTATTAGTGTTCATCGCACAAGGTAGCAAATCAAGCACAATCTTTCCCCAGTGAATTTATTTCGTATACATATTTGTGCTTTTACGATAGTATATATTCTTAACAGAAACCGATTAACGTTGTGGCATCTGTTTCAGTTCCTCTTTAAACAGATTGTAGCAGACTCCGTACATCTACCGATTAGTGGGTGTATAAGTGTGACTGGATCTCTCTGCCTCATCTGTATTTGGCCAATTAGACGTCACTGATACCTGTTCCGCGTTGTAGTCGTATATAACCAGGAATATTAATAGTTACTGGCATAATTACATTTAAACTCTCCAAACCAGCATATGCTCATAACACGAAATTGTATTATTGCGAGGTAAAAACACCCCATGCAATTCAATTTATAACTGAAAGTAAACCAACCACACAAAATAAATTAAGAGATCAGTCGAAAACTCATTGAATGTATTCAATTTAGAGGAATGTGTTTACATCGACTCAAATTAAGACAAGAAACTGTATCCATATATCTTGAGATGATGTTTGGATTATGAACTACATTTGTCTAATGTTTATCTCTGGTGAAATGATATAGCATCTTGATTTCGTTCTACCTGCACCGGATATCATTAAAAAACTAACTACTTTAACGACCCAGACTGTTTATATTTCTGAGTTCGGGAGATAACCCGAATAACCTCTCGGGTGGTAACTGATAACCTCTCGGGTGATAACTGATAACCTCTCAGGTGATAACCTTCTACAATACCTTTTATGCTAGTTATAACTGAAGCCCAGTAATTTAAAGATTCCCTCTTACTGGATGTAGATGCGCAAGTATCAAAGTTCTGTATTTTTTTTCTGACACATTATACATTATTTACAATCATCATGCAAAATGAACATAAATCATCGAATTGACGACCAGATATTGCCTGTCAAGAAATACTTAAGTTCAATTTCGACAACTAAACATTAGAATTCAAGAACTTGGACATGCCCGAAATGTTTAAATATTCATAAAATCACATATTTTGATGTCGATAAGACATTTCTATATTTCCATATATACAAATTACTTCGTAATTACTCCATACCAAACTGTCATTTGATGTTTCACAACAGAATCCCATTCTTTTCCTTCCATAGATCACTGCTAATTTTTCCCTGAAAAACATGATTCTGTTTGGTCATTGATGGACATTTTTTCAAACTATACCAATATCTAATTTCCATTGAGCACACGTTATGTCCACTGAACCATCGATTGAGGATTTAACTGTTCTGATTCAGTTTGACAGGTTATCTTGTCAATATTTAATTAGGCCACTTGCTAATTCAGATGTTTTATGTAGTATAAAGAAATAGAAAACTAATTCAATTGGAAGATGAAAGCGATCACAAGTTTCCAATGATGTTCGGGTGGAACTGAAGGTTGTCCATCGATAGTATACAAACACTCATCAAGATATGTGTATTCTTCAAATTATAAGTCAATCGGCATCCAAGACACTGGTTTATCAAATAGCAATATATTTCCAGAAGATTTCAGTATCTCATGTATGGTATCTGTATTCCTCACCAATCATCGATCAGTCTTGATAAGGATTTATTGGATAAAATATGGAATCTAATATCATTTCTCCTACGTGATGAAGTCTCATAAGGGTACGATTGCTGTGTTCTGAATCGTTGCCTGCTATCTTGTTTCGATTGCACATAAATGAATTCAATCTCCCATTCGTTGCTCGTTTTAATATACACTTGAAAAATCACAATCTCTCGGTTATCTCAAACCCACTTACATTGCAATATTCGGTTACTCACCCTTGATCAAATCTATGACTGCAACTTGGTAGGGTCTTGTTGTCACCGAAGAATAAATCGAACAGTTACTCGTCTTGTATTATACTTTTAAAGCTCTACTATCCATGGCAGGAAAACCTTCGAATGAAAAATTCGTCGTCAATCAGTGTAATAAAATCGGGCTAATGTAGCAACCATACTGATAGAAGGACAAACATGCCTGAGTATTCTCGTGGAACCAACCGTCACTGAAATACACTTGAGTGGTCCTGATCTTTGAAAATATACAGAGAAGTATTCCTAAATATTCAAAGTTTTCTATCTCTAAAATAAAGACGGACACCTGTGTGCAGCTGTACACGTACTAACACATTTTAATCAGGGGAACGATTATTTTCGAATGAGAAGTGTATTTTTATTGTCAAACAACCTTGCACAATTTTATTTGAAAATGACTAAATCTGTTGCCATGGCAACCATTCCAATTTAATAGAAATAACATGAAAATTGAAAAATTCAAACATATTTATGTATGAATATTTTCCTTCCTCGCGCTGTTCGAATCACAAGTTGAACGTGGCGGGTTCAATGAAATTTACATCTATGTCACTTCAAACAGAAAACGGGGTCTGTTGTGGTTACATATACAAAAAAGAAGGAAAAGCGCACATCACAGGCGAAGAATGAAACGGGTCATTTCAAACTTGAACTGACCATGCAGGGAAGTTATTCATTACAAGATGTATGTGAGATATAAGTGTTGTGGGATGACCGAATATTTTCCCCAACAGAGGAGAGATATATATCTCTAACTCCGTCCACTGCATTCCGTCAGAAATTAATTGTCCTTGTGGTCAAAGAGGTAGAGAAAGCCATGTCAGTCTTCCCGTGCCTGAAATGCAGATGGCCAGTCTTCCTGTGCTTGAAGTCCAGATGGTCAATCTTCCTGTGGCTGAAGTTCAAATGGCCAGTCTTTCTGTACCTGGAGTCCAGATGGCCAGTCTTCCTGTACCTGAAGTTCAAATGGCCAGTCTTCTTGTACTTGAAGTCCAGATGGTCAGTCTTCCCGTATCTGAAGTCCAGATAATCAGTCTTCCTGTGTCTGCAGTCCAGAAGGTCAGTCTTCCTGCGCTTGAAGTCCAGATGGCCAGTCTTCCTGTACCTGAAGTTCAGATGGTCAGTTCTCTTGCACCTCACAAATGACACGTGGACAGACATCGTGAATAATCAGGACAACTGCGACAGTCCTTGGATGAAAAGATAGTCACAATATATTTTCCTAAAAGCACAAGAACATGCCGTCGCATACAATTACATTAACCCCATTTCCGCCATTGATTGTGGTCACGAATTAGTTCGATTAATTTTATTATACCAGTGTTTGTTGTTATATACTGAAAGGAAAAGTAGAGCAGTGAAGCATGCGTAGTTACGGAATTTTGCATTCAATCTTCACAAAAAATGACAAAATATAGCTTAATCAGTGTTCGTTATAAACGTATTTTTGATGGTGGACTTCGTTTTAGGGTAATACTGCAATGAAGATTTCACAAACAGTTGTAGAAGGTACACAGGTCAGTTTGACGGATCAGTCTCAGTTTACCCGTTAAGCAGGAGTACAAAGATGACGGTGAGAAACCATATGATATAATTGATTTTAGGAACTCAACAGGCCCTTGAGGTATTTTCCAATCTGGCTGACGAGACCACATTTTTTTTCAATCTACATACACATGTGGACATCAATATGCCATTTCATGGGTTAATGAGTTAAATATCGCTCGATATAGAAGAGTTGTGTCATCACTGTCAACAGAAAAGACACGACTCGATGGAAGAGTAAATGTAATAAGATCCAAATGAGAACTTTAAATGATGATGTGTGAATACAATTTCAAATTTTGCTCATTTCTCCGGGCTATTCAACCTCTTGGGAGAAAATCCGTCGAAATATTCATTCAGTCACATTATTATATGGACTGCTACCAGCCATACGGATCGAAGAATACATTTATACATCATGCGTTCATACATCAAATTGTGTTCAACGGTCAAACCATCTTCCACACTGGTTTAAGAACTCATATGGATTCCTTTCACAGATGACAATTATTTTGGTGAATAAATGTTTGCTTACTAATATTTTAGCTTGAAAAATCTTATTCTGAGTGACAAAATTGTCCTCCGATTGGGTGGAGATTACTTTTCACTGGCCATTCATACTTGTGTCGCCCAATCAGGGGAGGGAACATCGCTTCTATTTTGTGTGAATATTTTCCTTTCTCTCGCGAATCACAAGTTGAACGTGGCGGGTTCGATGAAATTTACATCCATGTCACTTCAAACAGAAAACGGGGTCTGTTGTGGTCACATATACAAAAAGACGGATAAGCGCTCATCACAGACGAAGAATGAAACGGATCATTTCAAACTTGAACTGATCATACGGGGAAGTTATTCATTGCAAAATATTTGTGAGATATAAGTGTTGTGTGGTGACCGAATATTTTCCACAGTAGTGGGGAGATATACCTCTAACCCCGTCCACTGCATTCCGTCCGAAATTAATCGTCCTTGTGGTCGAAGTGGTAGAGGAAGCTCGAACTAATGTACTGTGAGAAAGCTAGAGATGTCAGTCTTCCCGTGCCTGAAATGCAGATGGCCAGCCTTCTTGTACCTGAAGTTCAGATGGTCAGTCTTCCTGTACCTGAAGTAAAGATGGTGAGTCTTTCTGTGTCTGAAGTCCAGATGGTCAATCTTCTTGTGCCTGAAGTTCAAATGGCCAGTCTTCCTGTACCTGAAGTTCAGATTGTCAGACTTTCTGTGCCTGAAGTTCAAATGGCCAGTCTTCCAGTACCTGAAGTTCAGATGGTCAGTCTTCCTGTACCTGAACTTCAGATGGTCCGTCTTCCTGTACCTGAGGTTCACATGACCAGTCTTCCTGTACCTGAAGTTCAGATTGTTAGTCTTTCTGTGCCTGAAGTTCAAATGGCCAATCTTCCAGTACCTGAAGTTCAGATGGTCAGTCTTCCTGTACCTGAAGTTCAGATGGTCCGTCTTCCTGTACCTGAAGTTCAGATTGTCAGTCTTTCTGTGCCTGAAGTTCAAATGGCCAATCTTCCAGTACCTGAAGTTCAAATGGCCAATCCTCCAGTACCTGAAGTTCAGATGGTCAGTCTTCCTGTACCTGAAGTTCAGATGGTCCGTCTTCCTGTACCTGAAGTTCACATGGCCAGTCTTCCAGTACCTGAAGTTCAGATGGTCAGTCTTCCTGTACCTGAAGTTCAGATGGTCCGTCTTCCTGTACCTGAAGTTCACATGACCAGTCTAACTGTACCTGAAGTCCAGATGGCTTGTCTTCTTGTACCTGAAGTTCAGATTGTCAGTCTTCCTGTACTCGAAGTCCAGATGGCCAGTCTTCCTGTGGCTGAAATTCAAATGGCCAGTCTTCCTGTACCTGGAGTTCAGATGGTCAGTCTTCGTAGAAAACTGATCGTAGATATATTAATGTCAGAAGCCATAAAGCATTCTTTAGCTCTACTACATACAAGAGATATCATTCATGGGATGTTTCTTTGTTTATAGAGTTGCTTGAATTTCTCATTAAAAATATCTATGTGAAATTTGGCAACACAATATATCAACAGCATATAGGTATTCCAATGGGTACTATTGTCCACCCCTATTGGCTGACCTATATCTGTTCTCTTATGAATATGACTATATGCAAGCGCTTTCAAAAACCGATCCATTCAAAGCCCGTTCCTTCTCATTCACCAAACGCTTTATAGACGATCTTCTCGCTGTGGATAATCGCTATATAAATGACGCAGTGAAGGATATATATCCACCATCACTGGATTTGAAGGGAACTACAGATAACCCTACAGGCACATCGTATTTAGACCAATATCTCTATAAAAATGAAGCGGGCCTTCTCTCTCGTCGACTGTATGACAAAAGAGATGATTACAATTTCGACATCGTAAACTATCCCTTTCTGGACAGTAATATTCCAGTGGGACCTGCATATGGCGTATACATATCACGCCTGGTAGCATTTGCTAGATCCTGTGTTAAATGTGACGATTTTTCAACGTCACAAAACATTGTTGCAGAAACTTATAAAACAGGGCTACACCACCAAGCGCCTCCACTCAAAGTTTCTCAAATTTGGCGATACATATCGCCTGCTGATAGCAAAATACGAGCGTAGCGTGCAAGATCTATGGCGTTACGTTTCGTAACTTGGTCTAATTCCGCTTAACCCGGGACTAGGGGCCGTATGAACCCATGCACTTCAAGATCCTCATGGTACTCATATGAACAGGCACAATGAAAGCGTGACTGAGATACATCATTCTTTAGATGACGACTTTACAACGAATATATAATACAGCGATACGGATTTGATATTTTTGGAACATTATGATGTCTTGCCGGCATCATTGAAAACTGTAGACCGCTTCTCTCTTGCAGGAAACAAGCCTATGTTTATGTATACTATGATTGTGTTTTTGAATTTGGTGCTAATACTGTTATATGGAATAGGTCTTTGGATTATGGACGCGGATATTCTCCAATGGACGACGGCTGAATTATGAATGACGGACCAGACGCTTGTAATTCCTGTGCCTGAAGTTCGGATGGTCAGTCTTCATGTACCTGAAGTCCAGATCGTCCGTCTTCCTGTACCTGAAGTTCCGATAGCCAGTCTTCCTGTACCTGAAGTCCAGATGGCCAATCTTCTTGTACCTGAAGTCCAGATGGTCAGTCTTCGTGTACTTGAAGTCCTGATGGTCAGTCCTCCTGTACCTTACAACTGACACGTGGACAGACATCGTAAATAATCAGGAATAAACTGTGGCAGTCTTCAGATGACAAGATAGTCACAATATATTTTTCTAAAAGCACAAGAACATCCTGTCGCATACAATTACATTACCTCCATTTCCGCCATTGATTGTGGTCACGAATTAGTTGGATTAATTTTATTATACCAGTGTTTGTTGTTATATACTGAAAGGAAAAGTATAGCAGTGAAGCATGCGTAGTTACGGAATTTTGCATTCAATCCTCACAAAAAATGACTAAAGTATAGCTTAATCAGTGTTCGTGATAAACTTATTTTTTATGGTGGGCTTCGTTTTAGGGGAAAAATGCAATGGAGATTTCAGTTGTAGAAGGTACACAGGTCAGTTTGACGGATCAGTCTCAGTTTACCAGTTAAGCAGGAGTCCAAAGATGACGGTGAAAACCCATATGATATAATTGATTTTAGGAACTTAACAAGCCCTTGAGGTATTCACCAATCTGGTTGACGAGACCATTTTTTTTAATCTACATACATATGTGGCCATCAATATGCCATTTCATGGGTTAATGAGTTAAATACCGCTCGATATCGAAGAGTTGTGTCATCCCTGTCAACAGAAAACACACGACTCGATGGAAGAGTAAATGTAATAAGATCCAAATGAGAACTTTAAATGATGATGTGTGAATACAATTTCAGACTTTGCTCATTTCTCCGGGCTATTCAACCTCTTGGGAGAAAATCCATCGAAGTACGCATTCAGCCACATTATTATATGGGCTGCTACCAGCCATACGGATCGAGGAATACATTTATACATCATGCGTTCATACATCAAATTGTGTTCAACGGTCAAACCATCTTCTTCATCGGTTTAAGGACTTATATGGATTCCTTTCCCAGATGACAATTATTTTGGTGAATAAATGTTTGCTTACTAATATTTTAGCCTGCAAAATCTTAGTCTGAGTGGCAAAATTGTCTCCCGATTGGGTGGAGAGCATTTTGCGCTGGCCATTCATACTTGTGTCGCCCAGTCAGGGGAGGGAACATGACTTCTGATCTTTTTATGGCTATAATTTCATTACTTGTTTTCTCCAATTTTATAAAAAAAAACACCTTTATTTCTGGAAAACTAATCATTATATAGGTTCTAAATTTGTATCAGATAAAGAAATAACGATGCTCCTGGTTTCCAAATGATGTTCTGGTTACTGCGATATTGATGCTTACAGTGTGATCTTCGCAATTTATTCAAATTTGTTCAAGTGAAAAAATAGAATTTCACAGAAAAAGATTTATGCCAAAATTTCAAAATAAAAAGAGGCACCTTCATTTTGTATACTCGGCAAAGTCATCAATTGAATGAAAAATATATTTTAAATATATTCACAATTTTGTAAACCCGGAGAAAGGAGTTTTTTAATAATTTATATGTATAATGATCATGAACAGTTCTCACAATGAAAAGACAAGTGTAACTGGATGTGTGAAATTGCTGAGTCGTTAAACATCTGTGTTAGATGGATTCGAAGTGTGCGTCTCGTTTACCCGAGAAAACCTCTCTTACTGTTACGTTTGAGAAGCTAAAATTAATTTCTTCAAATTTCTAAGGAAGAAGATACCCAAGTTATATCCTGTAAATTTTCAAAAGTCGCAAGTTACGTAAAACAGTGTCGAATGACGTTTGAAATTGGGCTTCTGTTTTTTTTGGGGGGGGGCCTTTTCCTGTACATTTTAGCAAATTATGACACAGTCAACCCAACCAATCCCAAGTTTCCCATATCACCATACCTGCTGTGATATTATACTGAGATAACATTTTGATTGAACGTATCATATTTCACATATATTGGATAATCGTTACTCAACTGTATACGAAACCGCTAAAACAACCAAATGCCCCATTTTAAACGTCTGTCGACGTTGTTGATTATGAGCATTTATAGTCTAAAACGTGGGTGTGTTTTTTGTTTGTATTTAAGCACAGTTATGTGACAGCAAGTAGAAAAAAAATAATTTTTGGTTTAAATAACACAGCTATCTTTCTCTGGTACATACCACAACACCTTTCCGTTCGTAGCTAGAAATATCGTTATTTGAAGGAATATATGTGGGAATCTATTTGTACATCATATACCTTGCAGGCTTTGTGTATTTCCATAAGATGTCAGGAACCGAGGGACATGAACAGTAAGTTAATACATGAACAAGTTGATGGTTGGTTGGTTACCGTTTTCGTTTGTATCGCATCTATCCAAATTGTGTATTCTTTCCTTCTATGAGTCACAATGGACATAAATGTATAAACCAGTCAATGACTCTCTGATACAGCCTTTTCGTGGTGTAATTTGAACTGGTATTGTGATATGTTCAGAGCTGCCATTGCTTTATTCTTTGTCTGCAAGAATCCAGAAGGAAATACAAAAAGACACACCATCTCGATGACTATTTCAATCATTCTGAATGCAGATCTGCTTTCAATGAACATTGAATATGCTTGACTACCTCTCTCAAATGTAACCTGATATCACAGAAAATAGCAAGAGATTTTGAAGTTTTGTAAAGACAAAACGAACTACTTCTACTATTCCCTCAGAAGTATCTTACAATGACATTTCAACAAACAATCCCGAGGGTATAGCAGATCTATTTAACAATTACTTCCATTCGGTATTTTACAGTTCTAACCCGATATCTCTTCTTAAAATCAACGATGTTGTTTCAGTTCAGCTGAAATTACATATGATGATGTTTTAGAGACTCTACAGTATATGGACCCACGTAAAGCATCTAGATCTGACAATATTTCGGGCAAGATTCTCAGCGAATGCGCGGAAGAACTTGCCTTATCTTCCAAAAAAGCATGTCTATCGGAGTTTTCCCTGACTTTTTTAAACACGCCAGTGTCATACCAAGGTTTAAAAGTGGTAAAAAAAATGTTGTGAATAACTATAGGGCAATTTCGCTTTTACCTTTATTCTCTAAGATATTGAAAAAAGTTGTTCATGCTAAACAGTACGCTTTTATTCAGTCGTATATTACGGCAGCCCAACATGGGTTTGTTAAAGGGCGATCTACAGCTATAGCCACTTACGTTGATCAAATTACTCAATCCTTTGATAAAAAGAAACAAGTTGACGCAGTGTACATTGATTTTTGTAACGCTTTTGATAAAGTTAACCATGCACTCATAATACACAGGCTCGAATCATTTGGTATATCTGCTCAACTTCTTGAATTCTTTACATCTTATCTTTCTGGAAGACCTCATAGTGTTATTCTCTGTGGCTGTAAGTCTTCGTCTTTACCAGTTTCATTCGGAGTTTCACAGGGTTCAATTCTCGGTTTCTTCTCTTTATATTATATGTTAACGACCCACCCGATGTGTTAAAAAGCTAATTTGTTCTTATGTACGCAGACGACTAAAAAAAAATCGAGAAATTAACTCTTAATGGGCTGCATTATGTTTCAACAATACTTGGATAGTTTCGTTTCGTGGTGTGAAATATGGATGCTGGAACTCCATATCGCTAAATGTCTAGGGATCACGAACAAGCGAAATGTTGTCACTTAATTATGATATAAATGATGTTGTCCGCAAGAGAGTGGATGATGTAAAAGATCTAGGTATTTTATTCTCTAGTAATCTTTTCAAACCACATTTCCAACCTATGCTCTCAGTCATTAGAACTTTTAGGCTTCATTAAACGATCATGTAGATGTTTTAAATCCACCAAATCTTCCCACTCATTATACCTCTCACTCGTGAGAAGTCGACTATAATTTGCTCGGTTGTCTGGTCTTCTCATGCTAAATGTCATTCAGATTCATTAGAACATGTACAGAAATGTTATTTTAGATTTATATGTTTTAAAAAAGGAATCATGTATACGGATTTTACTGATAGTTAACTGTGTATACATTTTAATCTCACCTTTCTTGAAACGAGGAGAACTCAATTAGATCTTATGTTTTAACATGGTAGTTTGAACTCTAGGTACGAATCCTCCGAAATGATTCCATTTTATGCACCCAATAGGCAGTTACGCAGACAACTTGTCTATTACAAGCGTCTAGTCCGTCATTCATAATCCAGCCGTCGTCCATTAGAGAATATCCGCGTCCATAATCCAAAGACCTATTCCACATTCCATATAACAGTATTAGCACCAAATTCAAAAACACAATCATAGTATACATACACATAGGCTTGTTTCCTGCAAGCGAGAAGCGGTCAACAGTTTTCAATGATGCCGGCAAGACATCATGATGTTCCAAAAATCAAATCCGTATCGCTGATCAGTATTCTTAATCCATAATATTCGTTGTAAAGTCGTCATCTAAAGAATGATGTATCTCATTCACTTTTGATTGTGACTGTTCATATGAGTACCATGAGGATCTAGAAGTACATGGTTCATACGGCCCCTAGCCCCGGGTTAAGCGGAATTAGACACAAGTTACGAAACGTAGCGCCATAGATCTTGCACGCTACGTTCGTATTTTGCTATCAGCATGCGATATGTATCGCCAAATTTGAGAAACTTTGAGTGGAGGCGCTTGGTGGAATAGCCCTGTTTTATAAGTTTCTGCAACAATGTTTTGTGACGTTGATTAAAATCGTCACATTTAACACAGGATCTAGCAAATGCTACTAAGCGCGATATGTATACGCCATATGCAGGTCCCACTGGAATATTACTGTCCAGAAAGGGATAGTTTACGATGTCGAAATTGTAATCATCTCTTTTGTCATAAAGTCGACGAGAGAGAATGCCCGCTTCATTTTTATAGAGATAGAGATCTAAATATGATGTGCCTGTAGGGCTATCTGTAGTTTCCTTCAAATCCAGTGATGGTGGATATATATCCTTCACTGCGTCATTTATATAGCGATTATCCACAGCGAGAAGATCGTCTATATAGCGTTTGGTGAATGAGAAGGAACGGGCTTTGAATGGATCGGTTTTTGAAAGCGCCTGCATATAGTCATATTCATAAGAGAACAGATACAGACTCCGTACTCCAGACTTGATCTTAGAAAGACCTCTTTTATCCCACGTGTTTTAAAGAAATATAACAGTATTAACAGCGTTGATATCGAATTATTTAGTTCAAAACATGTTTTTAAAAGATCGGTTTTACGTCAGCTGTCGCTGTAATATATTTTACGTCAGCTGTCGCTGTAATATATTTATAAATGCAAGACTGTCGTAATATGTGCCATATCATGTAATTGACTTTTATAAATGCAAAACGATCGCAATACATGTATACGTCCTTTAACTGACGTTAACCTAATTTATACTACCAGTTTAATCTTAAGTAAATCCATTAATATATATTCTTTTTATATGTTTGCAATTTACCCATGCTCACTTGTTATAATGTTTGCACTGCACTGTATATAGCGTTTTAGTGGCCTGTAAATGGAGTCAATCCTTTGGTCATTTTGGGAAATAAATAAATAAATAAATATATATAGCCAGGAGGCCGAAAATATATTTGAACCCGACAATTTTGTCTCAATGCTGGGAATATATATTCAACGAACTGCGAATCTCTATTCCAGTGAATGAATATTACAACGCATATATATGCCCCTCAGCTGGTGAATCCATCAATCTGGCTTCTTATTGAGAAAGAGAAATTTCTGTCTTTCTAATCGAACTATACCCGTTTCCATTAGTATGACACCTAGGTTTGAGTAAAGCACCTTTCTTTGGGGTTAAATTTAAACATAAAACACCGTATCTGTATTCCAACCCAAGATATATTCTGTTACAAGCGTCTGGTCCGTCATTCATAATTCAGCCGTCGTCCATTAAAGAATATCCGCGTTCACAATCCAAAGACCTATTCCATATAACAGTATTAGCACCAAATTCAAAAAGACAACCATAGTATACTTAAACATAGGCTAGTTTCCTGCAAGAGAGAAGTGGTCAACAGTTTTGACTCCCTGTTGTCTCTCCTGATGGAGGACCTGTACATAATTTAATCTATTGGGTGATTTGTAGAACTCATTGGTTTGCCATAGACTTTCCTTCTAGCCCCGAAAGCTGTATTTGTCTCGTGATAGAGCATGAAGATTTATGACCCACCTGTGAGTAAATGTGATGAACGTTCAGGATAATTTATGGAAACCATTTGGGAAGGTACTTACTGTATTTGGTTAATTTGTCTCACGAGATTCATGAGAAATGCCCATTTAGTAGAATATTCACTGCTTCTTACATTACATTGCTTCAAAAGCGCACCTTCGAAGTTGGGCAATGCACTTTCGTTCAAATTCTTTCAATATATAAATGACAGTCGAGTCCAAATTAAATACATGTTAGAATTTTCAACTGACTTCTCGCAAATGAAAGGATGTAAATTACTTGATTGCTCTGGTCTGTCAGTGCAGTTAAATCTGGGAATTACCCTGTCCACGAATGTTACGAGAATGGCAAATTTTTAAGTAGCTCTATAAATTAACTGTTAACATGCTGGTCTGGACAACGTCCCAAATGATCTGGAAACGAATTAGAACAGCCTAACTATATATACATCATGCTGAAGAGAGATACTTCTATGGCAGGCTTCATGTTGGAAATGTATTGGGGTTAAACTTATCGGAAGAACATCTCTCGCTCATATCGTATGTCAACGTTAATATTCACAATAACTTAAAGGTGAACGCAGTCGGTCTAGGTTTTTCTGTCACAATAAACGAAGAGGATGGTCTATTGACAATCGTCAAGCAAAATGAAAGGAAATCATCGAATTGTCAACAGCATAGAAATAATTAAGTTCAAGATAATCGCCTTGTATTTCGACCAAATAAACATTAAGAATTTTAAGAACTTGGACATGCCTGAAATGTTAGCATTTATATGTGCAAGACATTTCTATATTTCCATATATACAAATTGCTTCGTGGTGCTATACGCCAAACCATTGTCATTTCTATGTTTGACTGTGGAATCACATACCGCCTGCCTTACATAGCACTATCGCTTCTAATTCTTCCCTGAAAAACATGATTCTGTTTGGTCATTGTGAGTATTTTTTCAAACTACCAATATCCATTGAGCAAACTTGATCTGTTCTGAAACATCGATTGAGGATTTAGCCGCAGTTTCTTGACGAGAGCGATCTCGTTTCTGACAGGTTGTCTTGTCATACTTAATTAGGCCACTTGTTTATTCAGATGTTTTAAGCAATATAAAGAAACAGAAAATTAATTCAACTGAATGAAATCTATCACTCGTTTCCAATGATGTTCGGGAGGATATAATGATGGAAGTGAAGGTTGTCCGTCGATATTCAATGAATGATCAGCCGTGATAACGATTTATGAGGTAAAATAGAGTCTCAAATACCATTTAAGTCTCATAAGGTTGGGAGTGCTGTGTTTTGACTGGCTGAAGCTACCTTTTGTCGATTGAGCATAAATGAATTCATTCTCTCATTCCTTGCTAGCATGGTAATAACAATTGTTAAATTGTGTTGAACAATTACAATCTCTCTGTTACTTTAAGCTGAGCTAAAACTTTAAATTCCACTCACATTACAATAGTTGGTGGCTCAAGCTTGATCAAAGCTATTCCTACAACTTGTCGATACCAGGTTTAGCCAAGATAGGGTGTTTTTGTCACCGAAGATTAAAAAGTACAGCTACTTTTCTTGTATTATACTCTTAAATCTCTACAATCCAGAGTAACAAAATCTTCAATTGATTGCTTGAAAAAGGCAGCACTTATGAATGCCAGAAGCCGGTCAATCGGCGCAATAAAAGCCGGTGTGGAGGCTAAGAATTTCCGGTGGCTACGAGTGTCCGGCCCCTATCTTCTAACCCAGCTAGGACAATTTTCTCCACATTGTGGACTAGTGTCCGTCCTTGGTTGCAATAGAAAAGGATATCAAAAGGGACACTTATCACCAAGACATTCTTAACCATCACACCGTCTATAGTTGCAACCATATCGGTTATAGGACAAACATGTCTGAGTGTTCGCATTGAACCAAGGATCTTAGAAAATATACAGAGCAGTGTTCCTAAATGTTTAGTAATATAGAGACCGTAACTCCCACATGTAGCTGTACACTCCCCAGTACATTTTAAATGGCAGAAACATCCGCGTCGCATGAATACTCTGTCTTTCGTTTACTGGAAGTGTATGCTAATTGCCAAACAACAATGCACAGTTTTATTGGAATAGGATTAAATCTGTTGCTGTGCCAACCGTTCAAATTTAATGCAAATAACATCGAAATGGAAAATTTCAAACCTTTTATTTCTGTATGGAGAGTCACCCATCTCGGGCTGTTCGGAGCATAAGTTGAGCCTGAAGAGTTCAATTAAAATCTATGTCACACCAAACAGAAAACGGGGTCTGTTCTGATTCCACTTATAAAGAAAGACATAGAATCGCTCGTGACTGGCTAAGAATTAAACGGATCTTGTCAAAATTGAGCTGACCATGAAGGGAAGTTATTCAATATAACATATATGTGAAATATAAGAGTTGTAGAACTACCGAATATTTTTTAATTTACTGGGACAACCGAGCGCACCCTCGTGCTCGCGCATTTATCTCGTCAGTATTTGGAAGACATATCTCCAACCCCGTTCACGACAATCTTTTGTCAATTAAGCGTCGTTGTTGCGGAAGGGTATACGAATCTCGGATTAAACTACTGTGGGAAAGTTAGAGATATCAGTCTCCACCTGAAGTCCAAATGGTCAGTCTTTCTGTACCTGAAGTTCAAATGGTCAGTCTTCCTGTGCCTGAAGTCCAAATGGTCAATCTTTCTGTGCCGAAAGTCCAGATGGTCAGTCTTCCTGTATCTGAAGTCCAGATGTTCAGTCTTCATGTGCCTGACGTCCAGATGGTCAGCCTTCATGTGCCTGAAGTCCAGATGGTCAGCCTTCATGTGCCTGAAATCCAGATGTTCAGTCTTCATGTGCCTGACGTCCAGATGGTCAGCCTTCATGTGCCTGAAGTCCAGATGTTCAGTCTTCCTGTACCTGAAGTCCAGATGGTCAGTCTTCATGTGCCTGAAGTCCAGATGGTCAGCCTTCATGTGCCTGAAGTCCAAATGGTCAGTCTTCCTGTAACTGAAGTTCAGATGGCCAGTCTTCGTGTACCTGAAGTCCAGATGGTCAATCTTCATGTGCCTGAAGTCCAGATGGTCAGTCTTCCTGTACCTGAAGTCCAGATGGTCAGTCTTTCTGTACCTGAAGTCCAGATGGTCAGTCTTCCTGTACCTGAAGTCCAGATGGTCAGTCTTCATGTGCCTGAAGTTCAGATGGCCAGTCTTCCTGTACCTGTAGTTCAGATGGCCAGTCTTCCGGTAGTTCTCAACTGACCAGTAGACAGACATCGTGAATTATCAAGACAACTGCGACAGTCCTTGGATGACAAGATATTCACAATATAGTTTCCTAAAAGCTAAAAGCACACACTGAAAGGAAAAGTATAGCAGTATTGAATTACGGAAATTCTCACCACAAAAATGAATACGACAACATAGGTTAATTGTGGGATGAGTTCCACCTTCCCCAACAATCAAACTTGAGACCATTCAATGATGATGTGTGATGATCAGTGATGATCATTTCTCCTGGCTTTTCAAATTCTTAGTAGAAAATACTCACCACAATAAAATACGACAATATATAGGATGGCCCATTACCTTTTCATGGTGATGATGACTGTTCATCACCCTTTAAAGGTGATGAAAAAGGGTGATGGCCAAAGTTGTCACAATTTTAAGGCGATGGCCCAGGTCGTCACCCTTTCAGGGTGATAGCCATTACCATTTTAGGGCGATGACCTAAACATTTGCACTAATTGCTGATCACCCTTTTAGGGTGATTGCCGTCACCCTTTTAAGGTGATAGCCATTACCCTTTTAAGGTGACAACCATTACCCTTTTAAGGTGATGGTGGAAAAGGGTGATGGCTCTAACTCAACACCATTTTAGGGTGATAAGTATCACCATTTTTCTGGTTTGTAGGTTAATCAGTTTGTGATATACATATTTCTGATGACGGACTTGTGGGATGAGTTCCAACTTTCCCAACAATCAAACTTATTAGATTGTCCCAATTAATGCCGTGTGCGTGTTGGAGCAAATGTCTGAAAACTGGAGACGAATACTGGCAGCCGTCGTTTTGGGGTAATACTGCAAAGAAGATATCACAAACAGTTGCAGGGTGTACACAGGTCAATTTCACGAACCAGTCTCCGTTTACCAGTTACGGGAGTCAACAAATGACGCTGAGAAACCATACTGTATAATTGATTTTAGGAGCTTAACAGGTCCTTGGGATATATCTGATCAGCGATACGGATTTGATATTTTTGGAACATCATAATGCCTTGCCGGCATCATTGAAAACTGTTGACCGCTTCTCTCTTGCAGGAAACTAGCCTATGTTTATGTATACTATGATTGTCTTTTTGAATTTGATGCTAATGCTGTTATATGGAATATGGAATAGGTCTTTGGCTTATGGACGCGAATATTCTTTATTGGACGACGGCTGAATAATGAATGACGGACCAAACACTTGTAATTCATCATCTGGTTGACGAGACCAAAATTCTCTCTCTGCAATCTACATATACATCTGGCCATCAGTATGTCGTTTTAGGAGTTAGACCGTCAAATATCGCCTGGTACTGAAGATTTGTATATTTCCTGTCAACAACAATTACACGACTCGATGGAAGAGTAAATATAATAAGCGCACCCTCTTGGTCGCGCATAATATATACCGTATATATATAATAAGATTCAAATGGGACCTTTCAATGATGATGTGTGAATACCATTTGAGATTGTGCTGATTTCTCTCGGAGAATCACCGAAGTGGCCACAGTATTATATGGATTGCTACCAGCGAAGAAGAATGCATTTACACTTCATGCGTTTATGCATTAAGTTGTTTTCAATAGTCAAATCATCTTCCACATCGGTGTAAGGACTTACATCTCACAAGGGCAGTCAAGTTGACGAAGAACTTATTGCACATTCTTTAATTACTTTATCGATTCTTTATCCAGGTGAGGTTATTTTGGTGAGTTAATATTGCTCAGTAAAACTTCAGCCTGCAAAATCTTATCAAATGTGGCAAAATTTTCCTCCGATTGAGCGGAGACCACATTTAGCTGGCCATTCATATTTGTCTCGTACAATCAGTTCGGCGAGGGCATAACAAGTTTTATAAACAAACCCGTTTATTTCATGAGAAAAACTTAATAGCGATACTTCTGGTTTCCAAATGATGTTCTGATTGCCGAGATATTCATGCTTACAGTGTGACCGTCGTTATTTTTCCAAATTCGTTCAACTGAAAAAAAAAATAGAATTTCACAGAAAAATATCCATGCCAAAATTCAAAGCTAAAAAGAGGCACCTTCCTTTTGTTGAAGGTGTATCGTACTCAGTAAGCATCAATTGGGGAAAATTATTTTAAATATATTCACATTTTTGTAATCCTTGAAAAATAAGTTGCCAATGGTGAAAAAATTTATATGTATACTGATCATGTACAGATTTCTCACTATATAAAGACAAGTGCAACAGGATGTGTGAAATCGCTGACAGTGCAAGTCGTTAAACATCTATGTTAGATGGATTCGAACTTTGCGTCTCGTTTACCCGAGATAACACCTCTCACGATGTTACATTTTGAGACGATAAAATTAATTTCCTCAGTTTCAAACAGAGAAGTTATATCCTGCAAAATTTCAAAAATCGCAAATTACGTAAAACAACGTCGAATGAAGTTTGAAATTGGGGGGTGTTTGCTTTTTCGTATACATTTTAGCATATTAAGACACATTCAACCCAAACCAATCCCAAGTTTCCCGTATCACCATATCTGCTGTGATATTTTACTGAGATAACATTTTGGTGAAGGTGACATATATACTAGATAATTACTTCTAAAATGTGGATAACAACCAAATGCCGAATTTTCAAACGTCTGTCAACGCAGTTTTTCGTCAGTGTTGATTATGAACATTTGTAGTCTAAACTTGGGTATGATTTTTCTCTATTTAAGCCCAGTTATGTAGCAAGAAATGAAAAAATTACTTTCTGGCTTCAATAACATAGAGATCTTTCTCTGGTACACACCATACCACCTTTCCGTTCGTCGCCAGAAATATCGTTATTTGAAGAAATATCCGTGGGAATTTATTTGCACATGGTACCTTGCAGGCTTTGTGTATTTCCCGAAGATGTCAGGAACTGAGAGAGTTGACCAGTAAGTCAATACATGAACAAGTTGATAGGTGTTTGGTTATCGTCTTCGTTTGCATCGCATCTATCAAAATTGTGGCTCACTTTCTTCAATGAGTCACAATGGACATAAATGTATCGATCATACTCTGACTCTCTCACACAGCCTTTACGTGGGGTAATTTGAACAGGTATTGATTGTGATATTTATTTATTATTTATTCTGTGTTGTTTGCAAGAACCCATATAGCCAGGAGGCCGAACACATATTTGAACTGGACAGTTCTGTCTATATGCGGAGAATATTTATTCAACAAACTGATTAAGATTGAGAAAGAAATTTCTTTCCTCCTGATCGGACTACATTTATATCTGTTTCGATTAGTATACCGCTTAAGAGGTTAATACATCAAACAACAGCACATTTTTTTAATTATATTTAAATTAAATTTAAAAGTTAATGACGTGTCTGTATTTCCGACCTTGACATTTCCAACCTAAAACAGCTTCTGTTGTCACTCCTGATGAAGGTCCATAAGTTAATCTCCTGAACGATTTAGAGGAAACAATGGTTTGCAACACATTTTTCTCCAAACCTCGAAGCATGTTTTTCTCGTGATAGAGCTTGGAAATTTATGTTACACCTGCGGGCAATTGTGCTTCACACAACGAAAGTTTAAATCTGATGAACGGGACCAGTTTATGAAGATTTATGTGTATCATTTGAGAACGTGCCTACTGTAATTGGTTATTTGGCCTCATGAGATTCATGAGAAATGCCCATTTAATATGGTACTGCTCCATTTGCTTCTAACAATATAGTCACACTGCTTTAAAAGCGAACCTTCAATATTGGCCAGAGCACTCTTGCAACTTCTTTCACTGTATAAATGTCAATCGAGTCCAAATTGAGCTACACCGGCCAGCTTTCTCTAAATACAAGTTCGAATTTGCAACTGACTTCCAACGAATAAAGGGATCTAAATTACGAGATTGTTCTGGTCTGTCAGTGCAGTTCATTCCGGTAATTCCCCTATCCACAAATGTTACAGGAATGACAAATTTTCAAGAAGCTCTATAAATTAACTGTTAACATGGTAATCTGGACAAAGCTCAAATGATCTGGAAACGAATTAGAACAGCCTAACGGTATATAGATCATGTTAAAGGAAGTTACCTCTATGGCAGGCTTCATGTATTGGGGTTAAAATTATCGCATAGACATCTCTCGGCCATTACGTATGTAAACGTAATATTCACAATAGTATAAAGGGGAACCCAACCAGTCTACACGCTTAAAACTAAGGTGTTGAAACTTACTCGTAAAGTGTCGAAATAACTCTTTAAGTGTGTCCACAGGGACAACACTTAAAGAGCAGTCCCTGTGGACACACTTAAAGGGTTATTTCAGCACTTTACGAGTAAGTTTCAACACTTTAGTTTTAAGCGCGTAGGTGTTGGTGGACGAAAGAATTCAGAATTCTGAGTAAGATGCCGTTTACCGCAGATACTCTGAGCGGTTGCCGAGATATTGGTGTCTGGAGTATAAATCTGATATCAGATTTTGTGATGTCACCAAGTGAACTTCGGGTAATAAGCTAAATGTTTACTGGAATGATCACAAAGCTCTTTATATTTATTTATAGCATTATGCAAACTATATAACTTTGTTTTTGGAGAAAAAAAATCATAATGAGCGCCAGCATTAGATACAAGATATGTGTTGAGCTGATAGGGCCTATATTGTGCAGCCCTTATATAGCTGATACCGGCAAATGAATATTTTTGTTCTCATTTGTGTTGAACCATTAAATGTATAGTAGTGAATACTTCTAACATTCTGGTTAACGCGAGTGTTCATTGGGTAGTCCGGAACTCAACATTTAACAGTCCATATTACACTGGAGATAGGGCATTCCGTCCTCTTGCTTATCGGTTTATTAAACGTTTAAAATATTAGCATTGAAAATATCGTAACCGTTTCAGTTATCCGTTCGCTGATCGTTTCTGTCATCGGTTCGTTGATCGCGTTTTATTTAGCATTATCAGTTATCGTTTAATTTTGCGTTTCGTTTCGGTTATATTTCTGTTCAGAGCAGTTCGGTTTTCGTTCAGTTATCGTTTGAAAAAAACCGCTAACCGAAATAAACGCATCGTTTAACGGAATTCCCTTTGAAGCTATCTCAATAATGACTAGGTATACCGCACATAAAACTGTGGAACCAAGTATGTGTCCAAGAAGACTCTCTATGCGACCCCAACGGAAGTAGAGAAGAATTATAAATACTCCATCTGTAACACCTTTCAAACATGTAACAGTGTTCATGTACGAAAACTAGTATGAAAGAGATTTATTTAAAGTATTTCAGTGAAGTATTATCAAGCTCAAGTAGGTCGTCCACGAAGTAGGTTGTCCACAATATCGCCCAGTGTTGAATGTTGGATAAATTAGTGTTCATTCTGAAGTGTGTACTTTTGAATATTTGTACGCATAATTTAACACTTTTACATGTTCTTGTTCACACTAGTGTTCCATAAGTATTACAGAACATGTGTTTATTTGTGGGCATTGTTGTTCAAACGTGGTGACCAGGTTTGAACAAGCGTATTTATTATCTGTTCGTTAGTGTTCGGATATGAACATAAGTTTTCAGTTTTTAACACGATATGGTGTTCTGATTTGGACGTCAGTATGATCGTATTGTTGAGATACTTAGCGTTGTTGAATTTTTTGGTACCTTTTTCTTTTCATTATTGTTCGTTATTGACCGGTTGATGAATTCCACAACATTATTTCAACTTATTCCAACAACCGCTAAAATTAGTCAGAGGTGAACGCTTTTACACGTTTAATAAGTGTTACAAATTTTTGCTGACAGTGTATTCACAAGCGTTAAATATATAATATTATTAAGGTAAAATACTACCGCTACCCAACGATTTTGAAATCATGCAATAGTCGTACACCAATGGTAGGCCCTATTGTCTCAACCCTGTTCCACTGACCATTTCATCAGATAAGGGCAGCCACTGTATAGGACGCACCCACTGCCAATATATACATGGTGTATTGTCACGAATGCTAGCTATGCATATAACAATACTGGAGTAGAAGGATTATTTTTGTGCTGTCAAAAATAAACCTTCGGAAATCGCCTTCAATCAAGGTGAGCCCAGTACAACTTGAAAAAGTATCGGAATACATGAATTGTAGACCTCACAAAGCGAATTTACATGAACCATTTTGAAAAGTCTACGAATGTCTGCGTACATTCACAAGGATAATATGCCATGATTCTAGGATTCGACACTTAGTCAATACAGCTAAAATAAAATCGTTGACTCACATGTTTTCGTATCTACCTGTTTCAAAGCGGAGAGGTGCTGCCCCGTATTTAAATTTATACACAGCACTTCCACGACATTTCGGCATAGGGAGTTAAACATAAGATTCTGTTGCTAGTGACATATGTGACATAAGATTTGTTGCGAGGATGCCGGGAGCGACAGGCAGTTGCCTTTGCAATGGAGAAAGAGCCACAAACAATTCAAGAGGCTTTGAAGTATGTGACTCTTTCCTTGCACAATCACAAGTCATTGGCTGTGAAATCTGTTCGGGCTGTGGGCCTGGATCAGAGTACAGAGCCTATGATATGGGCAACTGATACGGAGAAGCAGTTAAGTGAGGAGTTGAGGACAACTATAAGGACATTAATTGGGGAGTGCATCCAGGGGAAAGTGAAGGAGTCTCTCCAGAATTCAAGGACCCCGACTGCTATTACTTGCTACACGTGTGGGAAAGTGGGACACAAGAGTTCCCAGTGTGCGCAGTCAACGAGAAACGTGAGATCTCAATTACGGTGTTATAACTGTGATAAGATCGGTCCCATAAGCCGTAATTGTCCAACCAGATACTCGCAGGGTCCTTTAAACGCTCAAGGGCTGGGAACGGTGGCCGGTTCTCAGCCCCAAGTGTAAGTCGCCGTGGCCAGAGGAAATGGAGAGGCTCTATGCCAGAGGGAGATGTTTCGGAGACTCCCGCTGTGGCGATCCGGGATATTGCTCTATCTCGTTCTCCTGGTTGGACTATGACCATCCCAGTGCAAGTTGGTTCGACGCCAGTCACGGCAGTGGTCGATACAGCTGCACAAGCCACAGTGATGAGTTATGAATTATACTCTAAACTGGGGTTACAAGGGTTGTCGTCATCTCCTGTTCGGTTAACTGGGGCGTTCCAGGGATCATCTAGTATGGGAATGCTGGTTAGGCAGGTACCAATGTCAGTGCTAGATTTTCATTGTACCTGGGACGTCGTGGTTGCTCCATTGGTTGATGACCTTCTCTTAGGATTCGACTTTCTGTCTGCCAATAACTGTATTGTGGACTTCAATAAGAATGTCTTAGTTATCGGAGACAGGAAGGTGTC